>CM041782.1:128469355-128536121 GCA_023374045.1 Limonium bicolor
GAACTTTCTACTCCATCCCTCAGGTGCCCACGATTTCGAAAACCACAACCCAGAAACAAAGAGCTCGTTGCCCCTCCTTCTTCCGGTCGACAACCACATCCATTTACACCGGAAATCACCCCGTCACCACTACATTCTCTCTCTGTCGACCATCTCTACCTTCTTCACTCAAGCCGAGCTGTCGACAAGCAACATACCCGCGCTGCACCTTCTTCGTTCTTATTTCACTCACGGCTATGTTCAAAGATCACCACCACCATCTCCTCCTACTTTCTCCTTCACTAAAAAATCCCAAAACCAGGAACACAATTCACGCTTAATGGCTCAGTTTCTCTAAAAACATGAACCATCACAAACCCAACCTTCGTCGAGGAGTCTCAGAGAACTATGCTTCGTTGTGCATTTGATATCTGACAAGACAACCGCCTCCAGTCTTCAAGCTCTGGCGGGGTTTAATCTTTCTTTCGACCTCACAAACACCCTGAGATTCCCTTCTGTCGATGTTGTTTTCCTTCATTCGTCAACAGGTCCCTCTGTACAGCGATTGAGTTTGATGCGTAAGTTATTCAGAGGCTCTAAGCCTGATCCCCGACAAGTTCCTTTCACTTGCGAAAGGAAATCTAGATCTTGCACATGACTGCGCCCGACACTTGCTCATGACTTCGGTTTTGTCCTCGGTTCTTTTTTTCCCTTTCGATTTCATTTGCAAATTAATGGGTATGTCTGTTTTTGTTCTGTGGTTTCTTACAGGAGATTTTCATCTGTTCACCGATTTGCTTTATATTTCCAAACTGTTTGAGGTTGTAGCCTGAAGCATATTTTGATACTTATCTGAAATGTGTGTGTTTATCGCATATGTCCGTGGCTCGATTAGATCTCTGGGTATTTGATCTGCATATAGTTTGATCACGTCATGTCCTTTAATTATCTGTTGAAAAGTGTGTGATCCTTTTCTGCCCACTGTGCTCGTATCATGCTAGGTCCAGGGATTCTTGGCTAATGACAAACCTGAGTTTCAAATATTGTCATTGACGGATTCTCTTATGTTGATTGTTGAGGATTGTTCGATCAGTTAAACATGGTCCCTCTGTTAAGGGAAATTTCGATATGCCTGCCCCACTTTGATTATCCCTACCTTGATAAGCTCATCACACAGTTTAGATTGAGTTCATAATTTGTTGCCTAGTGAGTTTAGAGAAGTTTATTTTGCTTTAAGTGGTTATAGGCTCGTTAATCTTACTGGTCTGAGGTTTCTTTTAAGTCTCTAAGATAGATGAACGCAGTTCGGACTGGCTTTTGCAAACCCATGCGAGGTTTTGTCTCAGTTTTCAGTGCGTGTGCTTTTAAGGTTTTCTTTCTGTTGCGTCTTCTTTCAGAGTTTGATTGCTGTTTCGCTAATTAATTCGATTCTGGTGAGATTCATAATTTCTTTCCTTTTGTTTAGGTGTCGGTTTGGATTTCAATCCGACAGAAACATGTATACTATCCCTTTATCTTTGTTGTTGTTTATGCTATTCGGTTTGATGCTTATCTCATTGGTTTGCAATTTGACCGAGGTGCACTTGTCTTGGTCGGAATGGACCGAAGCTTACCTGTGTGGACTCTCTTGATTTGGAATTGTTCGTGGACCGTGCAAGTTGACTATACTGGTGGACTTTGAGCTTCACGGCTATCCATGGGTTTGGAAATTCTTTTAACACTTTCTAGCATCAGCTTAATTACCTTTAAGGATCAATTGTCTCTTGTACATACATATCTGGTTTGAAATTCTTGTTGTTTCCCGCACGGCAGCCTGTCACTTGTACAATGCTTCCAGTTTGAAAACCGATCTGAGATTAACGTGTTTGTCCATAAATTGGCTTGTAAAATATAACAAGTTTTGTTTCATTATGTTACTCTTGTCGGTGCCTTGACATATCTATTTCTAATTCTCATATTTCTCATACTTTATGTTATGCATTCTTTGTTTTTTGCTTCAACTGTTTTTTGTTTAATTAAGCCTTAGTTACTATGTCCTTAGGTCCAAGCCGTTAGGATAGAGGGGTCCCCCTGGTCTGATAGGTCATTGACCAATCTCGTGGTGGTGACACCCCTAAACCCTAAAACACACACCTAAAGTATGTATATAGATTAATATTCTTATTCCGGTTTCTCTCACTAACATTTCATCTTCTCATCCTATCCTCAAATTCAAAATTGTCTCTCATTTTCCATAATCATTTTGTAAACGTAAATCCCTAGACCCAAAGCCTAAACAAGGCCCATTCGGCCCAAAGTTCAAACAAGGCTCATTCGGCCCAAAGTTCAAACAAGGCCCATTCAGCCCACTTAGCCCAAAATCTCCCCATCCAAAACTTGGCCCATCTCCAAACTCAACCCATCCCAAATCGACCCAAAGACCAATCTGGCCCAAAGCCCAATCTGGCCCAAAGTCCAATATGGCCCAATACCCAAATTCGGCCCAAGCCCAACCCAAACCGACCCAAGGCCCAAATCAATTCAAACCAAGTCCACAAAAGTCAAATCTTGACCCGGGCTTTGACCTTGACCGAACTTTGACCTTGACCCGAACTTTGACCTTGACCTGAACTTTGACCTCGACCCGAACTTTGACCTTGACCCGAACTTTGACCCGGCCTAGCTTTGACCAATCCGAATGCTGATCTTGATCAAACTTTGACCCCTCCTGACCTTGACCCAAATCAAACCTCAATCCAATTCAAACTCGACCCCAATCCAATTCAAACTCGACTTCAATTCAATTCAAGCCCGATTCATTCGGCCAAATCCTATCCACAATACATCCACTCTCAATTTGTGAATTTCATTCAATTTCAAACCATCTTTTATTCAAGTTTCACCAAGTTTTCAAAAGAAACTATTTTGTGGAATTTAAAAGGAAAAACTCTTCTCACATCACAAAAAACTCTTCTCAAATGCAGAAAGTTCTTCTCACATATACAGAAAGTTTTCTCCTAAAACATTTCTCAAAATCAGTGTTTCTTCATCGAGAATTCCGAACAACTTCAAAGGTTTTCAAACTTAGTTTTCAACTCAAATAAACCGTTTTCGGGGAACATGAGATGTCTAACACCTTCAAAGAACGTTTTCTTCCTAGTTAGATATCGCTTGTCTCTCTTCCAAAATAAAAATCCGAGGCGGGGCACTGGGGTCGTAACCTCCCTTGTCGCAGTCTGGATCTCTTTAGGCGGGGCATTAGGGTGACAAACCTCCCCTAATTGCAGCCTAGATTTTTACAAGGCGGGGTGCTAGGGAAGTAATGACCTTCCTAGTCGCAGCCGGGATTTTAGAATCGTCTAACTCCCTTCCGCTCAATTTCAATGTTTTCGGTTTTTAACGTTTTAAAACCCGGGAGTTAGAGACGTTATTAGGGTTCGACCGAGAACATCTCATTCATGGTGTTTCTCTCTGAATCCTATTTTTCGACATAAATTCATTGCCCCATCTTTCGAGCCTCGGCACTTACACTAATTAAGTGTCGTGTTCGAGGGGGTACATAGGGTAATCCCTTGGGATTATCCGCCCTTTTACAACAAAAATGATTGTTCGGTTTTGAAAACTGTAAGATAGACAATTTTGACAATTATTCCTCCAAATAACTCAACCCATCATCATCACATTTCAAATCCCCAAACATCCCAAAACCTCAACTCTATTGGAGCCTCGAACCCTAAACACCCGGGATCTCCACCCAAACATCAATTGCCTCACACACTCAAATCATTATCTAAACTCCAAATCATTTCAAACTCAAATCATCTCTCGAATCCCGACTTCTTTCAAACTTCTATAGTCTCATAGGCCCGAGCGCCCCACAGACTTTAACATCTCAATCTCTCCATCATTTTATGATTCAAATGTCTCACAGACCCGAGCGTCTCATAGACCTTGATACCTCATACCTCCCACTACATGAACACTCCAGATGTCTCATAGACCCGAGTGTCTCACAGACTTTGTCATTCCAATGATTCGAATGTCTCACAGACCTTAGCATCTCACAGACCCGAGCGTCTCACAGACTCGATCGTCTCACGGACTTCGACATCTCAAGGTTTCAAACGTCTCGCAGACCAGCACCCCAAACCCGAAAACTTCTCGAAACTTCTAAAACTCCAAACCCTTCTAAACTTCAAACTTCCAAAACCCCAAAACTCCTGAACTACGTAAGGTCTGATCTCAACAGGGAGTTGAGTACGTAGGCAGCCCATCTAGGGTGCGACCCCATTCCAAACAAAAAACCCCTTTTCCCCTTTAAGGTGGCTCTCATATCTTTCAAAACGCTCAAACCTTCTTTGGCTTCCATAAACTTCAAACCACCAGACTCCAAGTTTTGTCTATTCACTCGAGCTCAGACTTTTCCCAAATCTCCCATCATACACTCATCCGAATTCATCTATTCCTCTTCTTGGCGCTAGCTTGGCAGAAAAGCTCGCCTCATCCACTCGTTTTCTCTCCTTCTGTCCTAGTCCTATCCTTTGGCTTTAGTTGAATCTCTCTAATAAGGTTTTGAAAGAAGGTAATCCCGACAATTGGAGACCGAGGTTTCCTCGGGCACCAATCCGAAGTCGTGGTCGTTGCCACCTCTAAGGGGTGTAACCCAGTGCGAACCCACGCAGAATCTTTGGTATGACCAGATAAGTCCTATCCATAGGCAATAAATCAACAGAGTCAATTAACGGTTCTTAGAACCCTCCTTCCCTTCCTTCCTAGTTCCATAGGTCAAACTAGGTGGCGACTCTAGTCAATTTCCGCCCTAAGGGCATAAGTCCGCGTGGAGCCCATCGAGAGCGGTGTAGTGCACATTTGCACTCTCCCTTATGCTTTCGGAAAGGGAAAGACGGACGATTTAGTAGGTTTGAGGGCCGCCATGAATAACGGGTTTTCACCCTCCACAGAATGGCATTTTAGGATCTCGATTTTTCAGTCAGACCATATTTAGATAGACCCCCCTCATACCGAAAAATCACCCTACCACAAGTGGTTAAGCCCGCGGCGAGACGGTCACCGACCTACGCCCTGAAGACTCATGATCCAAAATTATCCTCCATATCCGAGTCAAAGCCAGCATATAGTGAACTCTGAGCCTTCAGTGTCCAGCTGCCTAATCCGGTGTCTAGGACGGGTTTTATGGGTAGTCACCCCCATGTATGCCGCCTGTCTGACCACCCTCTGCCTTACCCTGAAGATTGCATGGGCTCAGTTCTCCATGATTCCTCTGCACCACGGGTGTCTTTAAAGCCCAATGTCGCGCTACAAATTCATAGCGGATCCCGTATTTACGGATACCCATACATGACACAGCGTAGTCAGCGAATAATTTGGACTTTAGACACATTATCGTGCAGACGAGGGGAGACCGGACCCCATGCAGTACTTCCCCAAGTTTCCTGAAAAGTGAGCGTGTTGTCGGATCATCACTGGCCGTGGCGTATGATTCCTTATCACTTCGGGTATCCTGACCTTTCGAACTTAAGCACTCCGGACTTTCTTGATGACGTGCCCCGTAAAGGCATAGCAGAGATAAACCCCGAGAGATGACAGTGAAGGAACGATGGTTCCCCCGGTGAGACGGAATCATAATTGACCTGGAAAGTGATTATCCCAACATTAACACTTACAACTCCACATCAAACACAACCACGATTTACTTTATGTTGTATATGTGTGCAAACCACTTTCTTAAACCAATCTGTTTTGAGTTATGTAAAATGTTCGGAATTCTCTTTTGCACATTTCTCAAAGTTGTTTTACGAGCTCGTTTAATTTTGAATCTCACCTAAATTTTACTCATAAACATTTGCGGTTTTAATCTTGCCACTTCATCTTTAGAATGTTATTCCAAAACAATTTTCATAAATAGATTTCGAAAACCTACTTTCTACAAACCTACTTTCTACAAACGAATTTCAAACAACATTTTTCACCAACATCATTTCAAAATAGTTTTTGAAAACGGTTTTCAAAGTTGATTTTCACTAACGTATTGCAAAATAAATGACTTAGTCCCCATGTCGTGACCCTCTATTTTTGAAGTTTCTACCCACCTTCAAGAGCAGCGGTCATTACTGTGGAGCGTACTAGTCATTTCGTGTTTTCACAAAAGTGGTGGATTTTCACATAAGATTTTGTGCTTGATCATTCACCTTTTCCTTTCTCAAGAATATCCCTCATTTCCCTCGTCGGAGCGGATCGAGCTAAAAATCAGAGGCGCACCAACCCATGGAGCTAGCTGAGCAACATGAAGACCGACACCAACCGTTCAATTACAAAATCAGAGGCACACCAACCCGTGGAGCTAGCCGAGCGACATGAAGACCGACACCAATCGTTCAATTACAAAATCAGAGGCGTACCAACCCGAGTCAAGCGACATAAAGACTAATGACACCGGTTCGAGATCAAACCGTTGAAAATCAGAAGAACACCAGCCCGTCTTGTCTGATCACAGTATTGCTTCACTACAGGAGCCTGAGCATGAGCCAGCAGCTGGTTGAGAGCTGAAGACAAGCGAGCAGCCGGTCAAGAGCCCGAAGATGAGCGAGCAGCCGACCAGGAGGCCGAGCGTGAGCAGTCATTCAGAATCCCGAAGACGGACCAGAGGAGTTCGGAAGAAGTTTAGCTCAAATTTTCCCTTTTAATGACTTTTTAGGATTGATGATGTATATGATTTCCCCCTATGTTTTTCTCTCTCGTCCATTTCTGAATAGATTACATGTATAGGTTTATACATTCCCTTTGAATTTATTTAGATCAATGTGTATAGGGTTCCCCACTCCCTATTTTATTTGCGAATGATCCAGCGTCAAAATTCATATTGAGAAAATCCACCACTTTGAAAACACGCGTTTTCAAAATTGTTTTCTAAAAATTGGTTTCTTTTGGCATGCACGTATAATAACAAGAACGAATAAGGGACGAACCCTCACATCTATATATCATTCATCAACTTTGCTTTATGGGGTGAAAATTCACGGTATCTACATGAGACATCCCCTAAGTAAACAACGCCAAAAAATGCAATCGAGCAAAAAAAAAAAAACATGCATTGCATTGCATTCATGACAAAAAGGTCACATGCACTTACTATCAGTCCAAAATCATCAGCATACATGAATCTCGTCCACACTCATGAGCATCATGCACTCACATGTTTTATCGTCACTTGCCACACACTAGCTTTCATCCCAATATCTCGACCGCCAGAGCCCGATCTCAGAGGGATAGAAAAGAAAACCGAGCTCAAACCTTTCCCAATCTCAAAGTATATCATATCGTGGGGCAAGCAGAGTTGTCACTCCCCGAAATCCAAAAAAATCATACATCCAAAAATCCCAACAAAAAATGCAGCCTTCGTTATATCGTTGGGCCACCATGCGGGAGTTGTCACTCCCTAAAAATTCGAAAATCCAGGAGCCAATCACCAACCCGGCCTCACTTGAGAGTCACTACCCTGACAGCGACCCCAACAGCTAGACCCTCTTCAAGGCCAACAGTAATCGCATGAGCTTCATGAGCCATGAGCTGAATTCGACTCAAGCGAGACTAGGTAGCCTTACTACGCATGCATTGCATCCAAAACGAAAAACAAAAAACATTTAGTCAAAATCCAAAGTCAACCATCTCAATTCATCATTTTCAGCATTTCATGCATCCTATACATAGTAATTCCATATTACCACTATATAATGCATTGTAGATAGTCACATTTGCATACTCTCGTATCGAAACGACATCTTTGGAAAAAATGTTGAGAGATTGATTCAACAGAATGCTTGAATCACAAAACTCTCGACCCATCAACACAAGGGTCAAATCAAAATCAGCACCACAGACCAAGTGAGTAGTGTGCGAAGAGCGGTATTTTCTCTTGAATTTCAAGTGAGCGTTTTTGGACAATCCACTGAGCGACGAGGGAAGGTAGAGAGAGCCAATCAAGGTAAAACCATGAGCGACTTGTGCTTTCCTTCAGCACATGGAGAGGCATAATTTAGAGTGAGATCAATGTCGATAGCAAGATACGAACTATGGTTCATGCAAAGATTCGAGAATAGTAAGAAAACAATTATTGATTAATGAGAATGACGAGGCACTTAGGAATAAAAATCTCCATAAAAACCAAAAAGCTTTGACTGCCCTCTACATCATCCCTTAGTGAGCCCCGCTGAGCCTTTCATGAAAAACTCTTTCCTCAAAAAAAAAAAACTCCACAATATGCCACCCCACATATACACACTTACCCGTGCAATAGAGGATCTCGAAAGAGCCGGAGCCATGACCCTTCCCCACCATCTTTCACAAAAAAACAACAAATGAAATGTTCTAAGAAACCAATGGGTCAATGCAACTCCAAAGCCAAACACCAAAAAAGAACATTAAGACTGTTCAAAAAAAAGATCAGTGAGTCAATGTGACTCCAAAGCTGAAAGCCAAAATACAAAGCAAAGAACGTTTGAGAAGATTGACAAGCCAAATGCAATTTCACAAAAGAAAATGAGAAGAAAGTTCAAACCATACACCAGAAGAGACAAGAATGAGGAAGCCAAATCCGAAGGACCAATGATGTCCCGTAGAAATCAATAAAGGTTATCAAAACCAGTATAATCATTCCACCCATGGCAAAGGCGAAACACGTCCTCTATTGCACAAAAGCTCCACAATTCTCAAATAAATCCCAGAGTCCCATGTGACATACATCATACCCCTCAGCCCCGTTACAACCCAATAAAGACCTCTGACTCATGAGTTAATGAGCGTTAACTGAAAGTACCGGATCTGAAACATGAATCATAAGCTTCGTACTTGCTATCAACATGTCCCACCCCATAATACAGGGACTGTGAGCGAATGAGTGCGACCTTACTTTACAAGGTCATCCGAGTGCGAGTGACTCTTCGATTAAACTACCAAATCATAATCAGCCTACCCCATTGCAGGTGAGAAATTTGTAAGGGTCAGAAAGTTCAATACCTCGAAAAGAAATTCTTAGGAAAATACTGCTCTGAGCATCAAGAGTATCATCACGACATTAGCACACACGGCCATACTCACGAGAGATTGACCCGTATCTCTTCATGAGAGAAAAGTGATTCATGCATTTGAGCTCAACAATCACTCAAGATCGAACCGAAGATGTCTTATATTCGTAAACCTCGTAGTAATAGAGATAGAATCATACCTTCTCTTCAAAACTGCATATGCATCTTGCATCTCATCTAGCACTTAGTATTTGCATGCATCCTAACCATTTCACCTTCAAACATCCGACTGGTAAGAGCTCTACCTAGTCTCGTTGAAAATCGACTTCAGTTGCAGTTATTGAAGCATAACTTTAGATCAAAAGATGTGAACTGGAGCCATCCCAGACCATCATCAAGCTACATCGAACCATCTTGGAGCCATCCTGGGCTATCCTTGAGCCACATCGAACCAAGCTAAAGCCATCCGAGGCCGTACGAAGACAATTCCGGAGCCATCCAGCGTCATGCTCGAGCCTCATCAACACCATATCCAGAACCAAACTGGAGCCATGCGGGAGCCATCATCTGTCATTGAAACACCCTTGGAACGTCATCCCAACAGTTCGAGAACAATACGAGAGCCACCTCAAATCCCTGTCGGAGCCATTTCGTTACCAGGGCCTTGCCTACATAGTTTCGAACTACGTATGGTCTGATCTCAATGAGAAATTGAGTACGTAGGCAGCCCGCCCAGGGTACGACCACCTCAAAAGAAAGTTCCCCTTTCTTCTCACTATCACCAAGGAGCCATCTTGTAGCCTCCCCGGAGCCACATCCCGAACTAATCCCAGAGCCATCTCGGGGAATCTGAAGTCATACTACTGACCATACCACCTCATTCAATACCACAACCAAAATACTGCAACCATCAAATACAAATCACAAATCACATCGACCCTACTACTCGACTCTACGAAATCCAAGCTAAATCGAATCCCCACCACCATCCCGAAAATCTCAATCTAATCGAAACCCACCAACCATCCCAGAGCCGTTGCTCACAATGAGGTCGTGAATCATGTCGGGGCCATCCGACCGCACTGGAGCCACCCAACCGCAATGGGGCCATCCGAGCATACCGGAGCCCTCGGATCATATCGAAGCCAAACCCATCAACCGTCCCAGAGTCGTTGCTCACAAGGGAGTCACATATCAAACCGGAGCCATCTGACCGCACTGGAGCCACCCGACCGCAATGGAGCCATTCGATCACACCAAAGCCATTTGATCATATCAAGATCACCAAGTTCCCAAAGTCACTCATTTATAAAACTATCCTTTCGAAAACCGACCACAAAATCACAAAAAACCGAAACAAAGACCCAGGAGCCATACCGGGGCCATCTCGAACTCTGGAGCCAAGAGTCGTACCAAATCCCGAAACCATAGAGCACATCGGGCCAAGACCACCAAAAATAAAACCAAAACAAAGTCCCACACTGACAAAGTCAAAGGCGACATCGACCGAAAGTATTCGACCATCACATCCCTGACAGAAGCAACAAAAAGCATCAAATCCTGAATCAATCCATGACCAGAGTCATCCTCAAATCAACCAACCACTGAAAAGCAACGAGTTTCGTACAACTCGATCAAAGTATTATAGGCCCGTCATAAGTCCTATAGCTAGATGTCAAGAGATCTAGTTGAGGCCCGTCATTAGTCCTCATACATTTCGAAGATGCATTCTAGGCCCGTCATAAGTCCTAGAGCTAGACACCGAGTTCTAGTTGAGGCCCGTCATTAGTCCTCATGCATAACCAATATACCGATTGTATTCTAGGCCCGTCATTAGTCCTAGAGCTAGACACCGAGATCTAGTTGAGGCCCGTCATTAGTCCTCATACATTTCGAAGATGCATTCTAGGCCCGTCATAAGTCCTAGAGCTAGACACCGAGTTCTAGTTGAGGCCCGTCATTAGTCCTCATGCATAACCAATACCGATTGTATTCTAGGCCCGTCATTAGTCCTAGAGCTAGACACCGAGATCTAGTTGAGGCCCGTCATTAGTCCTCATACATTTCGAAGATGCATTCTAGGCCCGTCATAAGTCCTAGAGCTAGACACCGAGTTCTAGTTGAGGCCCGTCATTAGTCCTCATGCATAACCAATTTACCGATTGTATTCTAGGCCCGTCATTAGTCCTAGAGCTAGACACCGAGATCTAGTTGAGGCCCGTCATTAGTCCTCATACATTTCGAAGATGCATTCTAGGCCCGTCATAAGTCCTAGAGCTAGACACCGAGTTCTAGTTGAGGCCCGTCATTAGTCCTCATGCATAACCAATTTACCGATTGTATTCTAGGCCCGTCATTAGTCCTAGAGCTAGACACCGAGATCTAGTTGAGGCCCGTCATTAGTCCTCATACATTTCGAAGATGCATTCTAGGCCCGTCATAAGTCCTAGAGCTAGACATCGAGTTCTAGTTGAGGCCCGTCATTAGTCCTCATGCATAGGTTGCTTGATCGTATTCTAGGCCCGTCATTAGTCCTAGAGCTAGACACCGAGATCTAGTTGAGGCCCGTCATTAGTCCTCATACCATCAATCACCGCAATTTAGGGCCCGTCATAAGTCCCCGTGCACCCGCATTCATAAGAACAGATCATAAACCGCAGTGAGAATTTTTGGCGTCCCGTCAACCTTGATCCAATTCTGCAAGGGCTTGCAGAATTGAATCAAGGGGAGCCATCTGTAGACACCAAAAATTCTCACCCCATAAAGCAAATTCCGAAATAATAAGAGGGGTCGTCGCCTTTCTTTTTTCAAAACCTATTAACGTGCGTGCTAAGACGAAACCATCGTTTTATAATCTTTTTCAAAACATTTCAGAAAAAAAAAACACAATTCTTCGAAAATGAATTTCCATCGACAGTCCAGTTTCAAGGTCGTCCCCTTTTGTTTATTCACTCATTTTACTATTTTATTTTATTTTATTTTTTTTATTCATCTATTCACTTTTTCTTATATTTTATTTTATTCTACTATTAACATTAGTATTTTTATTTTTATTTCTATTTATACACACTCATTTTCATCTGTCAAACTCAATCCACACTTGGTTGAAATCTGGCCTAGCCCAATTCCTTGAACCCACTCTATTTTCAGCCCTTGACTTTAAAAAGCCCACATTAAAACCCAACCCACCTTCTATACCCTATTCCCTTCTGTATAAAACAACAACAACATAAAAACAAACCCTACAGACTACAGTGTCCGCCACTTAACCCTCCCCTCTCGATCATTCATCTACTAAGAACTAACTCCCTCTTCTTCCCCGATGATGATCTCGATCCATCTCGTTCCATCCATCGATTCCTTTCTCGATCTCAAAACCAGAAAAACGAAACCTCTCAATCTCTTCCAATCACCATTACCGTCTTCGTCTCAAATCGACCAAGAAAAACCTTACAAAGGAGATCCCAAGAAGAGCCGACGAACATTCCATTTTTTCTCAGACAGAACTTTCTACTCCCTCCTCTCAGGTGCCCACGATTTCGAAAACCACAACCCAGAAACAAAGAGCTCGTTGCCCCTCCTTCTTCCGGTCGACAACCACATCCATTTACACCGGAAATCACCCCGTCACCACTACATTCTCTCCTCTGTCGACCATCCTCTACCTTCTTCACTCAAGCCGAGCTGTCGACAAGCAACATACCCGCGCTGCACCTTCTTCGTTCTTATTTCACTCACGGCTATGTTCAAAGATCACCACCACCATCTCCTCCTACTTTCTCCTTCACTAAAAAATCCCAAAACCAGGAACACAATTCACGCTTAATGGCTCAGTTTCTCTAAAAACATGAACCATCACAAACCCAACCTTCGTCGAGGAGTCTCAGAGAACTATGCTTCGTTGTGCATTTGATATCTGACAAGACAACCGCCTCCAGTCTTCAAGCTCTGGCGGGGTTTAATCTTTCTTTCGACCTCACAAACACCCTGAGATTCCCTTCTGTCGATGTTGTTTTCCTTCATTCGTCAACAGGTCCCTCTGTACAGCGATTGAGTTTGATGCGTAAGTTATTCAGAGGCTCTAAGCCTGATCCCCGACAAGTTCCTTTCACTTGCGAAAGGAAATCTAGATCTTGCACATGACTGCGCCCGACACTTGCTCATGACTTCGGTTTTGTCCTCGGTTCTTTTTTTCCCTTTCGATTTCATTTGCAAATTAATGGGTATGTCTGTTTTTGTTCTGTGGTTTCTTACAGGAGATTTTCATCTGTTCACCGATTTGCTTTATATTTCCAAACTGTTTGAGGTTGTAGCCTGAAGCATATTTTGATACTTATCTGAAATGTGTGTGTGTTTATCGCATATGTCCGTGGCTCGATTAGATCTCTGGGTATTTGATCTGCATATAGTTTGATCACGTCATGTCCTTTAATTATCTGTTGAAAAGTGTGTGATCCTTTTCTGCCCACTGTGCTCGTATCATGCTAGGTCCAGGGATTCTTGGCTAATGACAAACCTGAGTTTCAAATATTGTCATTGACGGATTCTCTTATGTTGATTGTTGAGGATTGTTCGATCAGTTAAACATGGTCCCTCTGTTAAGGGAAATTTCGATATGCCTGCCCCACTTTGATTATCCCTACCTTGATAAGCTCATCACACAGTTTAGATTGAGTTCATAATTTGTTGCCTAGTGAGTTTAGAGAAGTTTATTTTGCTTTAAGTGGTTATAGGCTCGTTAATCTTACTGGTCTGAGGTTTCTTTTAAGTCTCTAAGATAGATGAACGCAGTTCGGACTGGCTTTTGCAAACCCATGCGAGGTTTTGTCTCAGTTTTCAGTGCGTGTGCTTTTAAGGTTTTCTTTCTGTTGCGTCTTCTTTCAGAGTTTGATTGCTGTTTCGCTAATTAATTCGATTCTGGTGAGATTCATAATTTCTTTCCTTTTGTTTAGGTGTCGGTTTGGATTTCAATCCGACAGAAACATGTATACTATCCCTTTATTCTTTGTTGTTGTTTATGCTATTCGGTTTGATGCTTATCTCATTGGTTTGCAATTTGACCGAGGTGCACTTGTCTTGGTCGGAATGGACCGAAGCTTACCTGTGTGGACTCTCTTGATTTGGAATTGTTCGTGGACCGTGCAAGTTGACTATACTGGTGGACTTTGAGCTTCACGGCTATCCATGGGTTTGGAAATTCTTTTAACACTTTCTAGCATCAGCTTAATTACCTTTAAGGATCAATTGTCTCTTGTACATACATATCTGGTTTGAAATTCTTGTTGTTTCCCGCACGGCAGCCTGTCACTTGTACAATGCTTCCAGTTTGAAAACCGATCTGAGATTAACGTGTTTGTCCATAAATTGGCTTGTAAAATATAACAAGTTTTGTTTCATTATGTTACTCTTGTCGGTGCCTTGACATATCTATTTCTAATTCTCATATTTCTCATACTTTATTGTTATGCATTCTTTGTTTTTTGCTTCAACTGTTTTTTGTTTTTAAGCCTTAGTTACTATGTCCTTAGGTCCAAGCCGTTAGGATAGAGGGGTCCCCCTGGTCTGATAGGTCATTGACCAATCTCGTGGTGGTGACACCCCTAAACCCTAAAACACACACCTAAAGTATGTATATAGATTAATATTCTTATTCCGGTTTCTCTCACTAACATTTCATCTTCTCATCCTCCATCCTCAAATTCAAAATTGTCTCTCATTTTCCATAATCATTTTGTAAACGTAAATCCCTAGACCCAAAGCCTAAACAAGGCCCATTCGGCCCAAAGTTCAAACAAGGCTCATTCGGCCCAAAGTTCAAACAAGGCCCATTCAGCCCACTTAGCCCAAAATCTCCCCATCCAAAACTTGGCCCATCTCCAAACTCAACCCATCCCAAATCGACCCAAAGACCAATCTGGCCCAAAGCCCAATCTGGCCCAAAGTCCAATATGGCCCAATACCCAAATTCGGCCCAAGCCCAACCCAAACCGACCCAAGGCCCAAATCAATTCAAACCAAGTCCACAAAAGTCAAATCTTGACCCGGGCTTTGACCTTGACCGAACTTTGACCTTGACCCGAACTTTGACCTTGACCTGAACTTTGACCTCGACCCGAACTTTGACCTTGACCCGAACTTTGACCCGGCCTAGCTTTGACCAATCCGAATGCTGATCTTGATCAAACTTTGACCCCTCCTGACCTTGACCCAAATCAAACCTCAATCCAATTCAAACTCGACCCCAATCCAATTCAAACTCGACTTCAATTCAATTCAAGCCCGATTCATTCGGCCAAATCCTATCCACAATACATCCACTCTCAATTTGTGAATTTCATTCAATTTCAAACCATCTTTTTATTCAAGTTTCACCAAGTTTTCAAAAGAAACTATTTTGTGGAATTTAAAAGGAAAAACTCTTCTCACATCACAAAAAACTCTTCTCAAATGCAGAAAGTTCTTCTCACATATACAGAAAGTTTTCTCCTAAAACATTTCTCAAAATCAGTGTTTCTTCATCGAGAATTCCGAACAACTTCAAAGGTTTTCAAACTTAGTTTTCAACTCAAATAAACCGTTTTCGGGGAACATGAGATGTCTAACACCTTCAAAGAACGTTTTCTTCCTAGTTAGATATCGCTTGTCTCTCTTCCAAAATAAAAATCCGAGGCGGGGCACTGGGGTCGTAACCTCCCTTGTCGCAGTCTGGATCTCTTTAGGCGGGGCATTAGGGTGACAAACCTCCCCTAATTGCAGCCTAGATTTTTACAAGGCGGGGTGCTAGGGAAGTAATGACCTTCCTAGTCGCAGCCGGGATTTTAGAATCGTCTAACTCCCTTCCGCTCAATTTCAATGTTTTCGGTTTTTAACGTTTTAAAACCCGGGAGTTAGAGACGTTATTAGGGTTCGACCGAGAACATCTCATTCATGGTGTTTCTCTCTGAATCCTATTTTTCGACATAAATTCATTGCCCCATCTTTCGAGCCTCGGCACTTACACTAATTAAGTGTCGTGTTCGAGGGGGTACATAGGGTAATCCCTTGGGATTATCCGCCCTTTTACAACAAAAATGATTGTTCGGTTTTGAAAACTGTAAGATAGACAATTTTGACAATTATTCCTCCAAATAACTCAACCCATCATCATCACATTTCAAATCCCCAAACATCCCAAAACCTCAACTCTATTGGAGCCTCGAACCCTAAACACCCGGGATCTCCACCCAAACATCAATTGCCTCACACACTCAAATCATTATCTAAACTCCAAATCATTTCAAACTCAAATCATCTCTCGAATCCCGACTTCTTTCAAACTTCTATAGTCTCATAGGCCCGAGCGCCCCACAGACTTTAACATCTCAATCTCTCCATCATTTTATGATTCAAATGTCTCACAGACCCGAGCGTCTCATAGACCTTGATACCTCATACCTCCCACTACATGAACACTCCAGATGTCTCATAGACCCGAGTGTCTCACAGACTTTGTCATTCCAATGATTCGAATGTCTCACAGACCTTAGCATCTCACAGACCCGAGCGTCTCACAGACTCGATCGTCTCACGGACTTCGACATCTCAAGGTTTCAAACGTCTCGCAGACCAGCACCCCAAACCCGAAAACTTCTCGAAACTTCTAAAACTCCAAACCCTTCTAAACTTCAAACTTCCAAAACCCAAAACTCCTGAACTACGTAAGGTCTGATCTCAACAGGGAGTTGAGTACGTAGGCAGCCCATCTAGGGTGCGACCCCATTCCAAACAAAAAACCCCTTTTCCCCTTTAAGGTGGCTCTCATATCTTTCAAAACGCTCAAACCTTCTTTGGCTTCCATAAACTTCAAACCACCAGACTCCAAGTTTTGTCTATTCACTCGAGCTCAGACTTTTCCCAAATCTCCCATCATACACTCATCCGAATTCATCTATTCCTCTTCTTGGCGCTAGCTTGGCAGAAAAGCTCGCCTCATCCACTCGTTTTCTCTCTCTTCTGTCCTAGTCCTATCCTTTGGCTTTAGTTGAATCTCTCTAATAAGGTTTTGAAAGAAGGTAATCCCGACAATTGGAGACCGAGGTTTCCTCGGGCACCAATCCGAAGTCGTGGTCGTTGCCACCTCTAAGGGGTGTAACCCAGTGCGAACCCACGCAGAATCTTTGGTATGACCAGATAAGTCCTATCCATAGGCAATAAATCAACAGAGTCAATTAACGGTTCTTAGAACCCTCCTTCCCTTCCTTCCTAGTTCCATAGGTCAAACTAGGTGGCGACTCTAGTCAATTTCCGCCCTAAGGGCATAAGTCCGCGTGGAGCCCATCGAGAGCGGTGTAGTGCACATTTGCACTCTCCCTTATGCTTTCTGGGAAAGACGGACGATTTAGTAGGTTTGAGGGCCGCCATGAATAACGGGTTTTCACCCTCCACAGAATGGCATTTTAGGATCTCGATTTTTCAGTCAGACCATATTTAGATAGACCCCCCTCATACCGAAAAATCACCCTCACAGATGGTACCATAGAAAGATAAAAGCAAGGTTAGTAGCAAGGGTTTTAGTCAAAAGTCGGTTTAGACTACAATGAAACTTTCTCTCCTGTTGTTCACATGACTACTATTCGGACTTTGCTTGCTGTGTGTTAAGAAAAAATGGGTTATGGATCAATTAGATGTGAATAATGCTTTTATTCATGGGGATCTATTGGAGGAAATTTACATGCAAATTCCAAATGGTCTTTCTGTCACAAAAGGAATAACTGCTTGCAGATTAAGGAAATCTCTATATGGTCTTAAACAGTCTTCTAGACAATGGTTTCATAAACTCAGCAGTTTTCTGGAGAGTTTTGGATATGTGAAATCAGAAAATGACCACTCTCTGTTTTTGAAGAAAAGAAATCAGCTTGTGACATTTCCGGCTGTATATGTTGATGATGTTCTTGTTACAGGAAACGACATGAATGAAATACAGACCCTAAAGGTAAACTTGAATAACAGATTCAAAATCAAGGATCTCGGTCGCTTAAACTATTTTTTGGGCATGCACTTTCTCCATTGTGACAGTGGTCTTATTATTTCTCAACATAAGTTTTGTTTGGATATTCTGTCTAACCATGATTCTCGAGAGAGAAGACATAGTTTATCTCCTTTAATTCCAGGTACTAAGTTACTAACAGACGAGGGAGATCTTCTCCCAAACCCAACTGTTTACCGAAGCCTGGTAGGAAAGCTCAACTACTTAACATACACCAGACCTGATATCGCCTACACAACACAACTTCTGTCACAATTCTTGCAAGCTCCAAGGACTACACATCTCACTGCTGCATATCACACTCTGCGGTATCTCAGGAAAACAGCAGACTACGGCATACACTTATCCAACAGCAACAACTACAACATGAGGGCCTATTGTGACAGTGATTGGGCTGGATGTCCCAACTCCAGAAAGTCTGTCAGTGGATACTATATCTTTCTCGGAGAGTCACCCATAAGTTGGAAGTCTAAAAACAATCAAGTGTTTCCCTCTCTTCAGCAGAGGCGGAATACCGGGCAATGAGAAGTGTAACAGCAGAGCTTTCCTGGCTATCGAGACTCCTACATGAACTTGGAGTCACAGAAATCCGACCCATACCTGTCAAGTGTGACAATCTCTCAGCCGTCTACATAGCCAGAAATCCCGTCCAACATCAAAGAACCAAACATATAGAGATCGACATCCACTTCGTCCGTCAGAAAATACAAGAGGGGCTTATACAAGTTCAGCATGTTTCAAATAAGAGTCAGTTGGCAGATTTCCTAACCAAGCCACTCACTGGACGTGATTACACAAGCATTCTCAAGGACATTGGCCTCTGTTTAGAAGCCAAACATGAGCAGAACTTGAGGGGGAGTGTTAGATAATAAACATCCGTGACTACCGTGACTATATTGTATACGTTATATTGTATAGAGTGTAGTCTGTTTGGTTTTTACCGTTGTATTTCATTAGTGCATATATATACATATGCACCCCTCCTCTGTATATTTGTAATACGCATTCTCTAATAATAATACATAGTTTTTGGTTCAGACAATCATCTACCGGTTTAGTTATACTACCATCTATAGTGCCTAACTTGTTATTTGCCATCACCGGAATCAGAACTGTTTTTTCCACATTTGAAAAGCGCTTCCATCAAATTTCCACACTATTATCATACTTGGATGATCAGACGTATGAACGTACAACGGATCTGCAGGATCAAGCCCACTGCTCCTCGTTCTGGCTCTAGTGATAGATTGCGATATCGCACTACTCACTGTCATGACGATCGCAGAGAAAAATTAAGATTACTAATCCTGCTCTGTAGCATGTGGAGATGGAACAGATCGAGGAGGGAATTCTCCCGAAACTTACAACTGAGTTTCTCGAATGTTATTACTCACGTTTTATATGAGAGTACAATGCGTAGGCGAGAAAACAAAATACAACTAGCAAGAGAGGATAAAATAAGAAATACAAAGAAGAAGAAAAAAACGTGTACTAATACTACTATATGTCTACATTTTGTAAGTAAGACTTTTTTTTTTGTCTTATCTTTGTCTGTCTATGTCAGATTTGAAATTAAAATTGTCAATGTTCAACCACCAAAACTGACATTCATTAGTTATATTTACTTCACCGCCTGTATAGGACTTTCGACTAATTCTTTGTTAAATTAATTAATACTATGATTAAACTCAGTATCAAAGTAATGAAGCATCACCGCCGAAGTCCAGCCGCCAATAATTGCAACTCATACCAACGTGAGCAAACACTACTTGCAATAATAGATTAGGATGCCTTTGTTGTGTTTGTGTACCCCCCGAACGTGAAGTAGGGTTAATTATTGTTAATAATTGTTGTGAACCAGCTATCAAAGCTTGTCTAGTTAATCACACAATTAATTAATTATTGTTAATAATTGTGTACCCCCGAATGTTTACTAATTGTTCCTTTCTTAAAACAAAGGTTTAGAGAGAAAGACGAAGCGCGACAAACTGCTAGTACCAGCAGAGCAGTGGGATTGAAGAAGAAAAGAATTTGTCAGATGTTACAGTACTGAACAGAAAACGTGAAATGCAATTCATACCCGAAAACACCAAACCCTCCTCTTCCCTCCTCAAATGCTTTGATTCATTCCCAAGGTAATAACCGATTCCCGCCGTGCGTCACCATCACAAGTGAACAATTAACAAAACTCAATTCAACTCTGGTTCTGTTTCGTTGAGCTTTCTTCTTCATCTTCTTCTTCTCTTGTTGGTGTGAGAATTCCTACCCTAAACCAATTTGTACACACACACACACTCCTCTCGATCTCGATCTCGATTTTTAATTTTCGTTTTCCTTCCACTGGGTGCGCAGTATTGAATCCATTTATTCAATTATGATTCTTTCTTCCCGGGGCGTATCGAATTGACTGAGAAAATACGTACGAGCGAGGATCATCAATCAAGCAAGCGAATGCTGCGTTGTAGAGGTAATTAATTAGACCGCACATACATACTACTGATACTGCATTCTCAATTAAAGTTACTCTGTGTAAGTGTGTGTGTGTGTCAAATCGAATTGAATTATTACAATGTATTCATATTGAGAGTTTTTGATAAATCAGTTAATTCGTCTCAATGAGATTAGATGAGAGATTTAAATGTGATTATCTTGATTAATGAGGCATGATTCAGGAAAAGCACGGAGAATGAGTGTGTGAGAGCGCTCGCTTAACTAGCTAGCTAGGATCCATGTAATTCTTGTGGGTGAGTGCATTGTTTCTGTTTTCTTGACTCGTGACTACGTACAGTCAGTCACTCTGCTGCTGGTTGGTTGCTCATTTCAGCTACCCGACAAATCATTCATCATTCTCTTTTCCTTTTTGTTTTTGCCTGACTCGGCTTGTAAAAGTATTTAGCACATCGCCACCACGGATCTTTTTTTAACGGAAAAACAGGTGGTGTGTTTAACTGGGCTTTGACAATAGTTTTTAAAACCATTGGCATAGGGCGAATGTATACCCACGGATCTATCCGTTACTATAGGTGTGTTCAATTGGACTTTCACAATAGTTTTTTTATCGTCTTTACTGACGGAAAAACCATTGGCATAGGCTTTAACCCTACTACAACTGATGTGTTATCCGTTAGTATAGGTCAATGCCCACGGTACATATGCAAATGAAATTTTCCGTTGGAGTAGTCATTCCGTATCTATACCAACGGATTTTTAACCTTCACTAACGGAATTTTTCCGTTGGTAAATGTCATTTTTTTGTAGTCTAACTGACATCCTGACTAAACAACTCCCAGCAAAAAATATACTCGATTTCTACAACAAACAAGGCCTAGAACTAATTGCAATAACCCATACAGACGGGGGAGCAGGGGGAGTGAACTACTCAGACTACTCGGCAGTACAATATCACCAAAGTCCTTACAAGATTATCAGATTCATAATGAGCAAGAATTGTGTGTCACCACCCTTCTTCTTGAGGGGGAGTGTCGAGATATGTAATCTGATTAGTTAATATGTAATCGGTCTAGTCAGTTAGAATCCCATTAGTTAACAGAGTTCACTATATATATATATATATGCCTGTTAGATATAGCAGGTTGTAGTTAGGACAATAACAAGTCTGTAGAATATTACGGTAAACTCCCGTCTTCATATTGTTGAATAATAGAAATGCTACTTTTCGTTAGTATATAAACAAACTAATATCACATCTTGAAGCAAATTCATTAGAGAGAATTAATCAATATATATATATATATATATATATATATATATATATAAAAAGTTATCTCACATTAGCTTTTTTTTTGATAATTGGCTGGTTGTCCAGCTTACAAAGCAGTACTGAGGCATGAAAGTCTTTCCCGCTTAAGAACATTTTAGAAAGAAACATAGAACAAAGAACACAGCCCTACTAAACTTACTAGCTAAGAGGGACCCTTAAGACTACTTAGCCTTCTTCTTGCCCCTCATGACCACCTTACTAGTTCGTGAAAACTTACTAAAGCCTAGGGGTCCAGCCCCACGAACTCTCTTGCCCTTTTCTTTAGATGTTCGAATGATCTCTTCATAATTGGAAAGGGCAAGCTTCTCGTCGGGGACGGTGCATCCGAGCTGCTTGGCAAAGACGAGAGTTTGTCTTGCTTCCTCTAGAACAGCTGCCTCCTCCGGGTCAACTTCCAGACTGGAAGGGCCTTTGGCTGGTTCGAACCCCAGTTAGCTGTGTGCAAAGAAAAAGTAACCGTGCAAAAGAAACTAAAGTGCAAGAACATGTGAATAGAAACGATATATGGGGCAGCTACATAACCGCATTGGTTTGTTAATGACTACTACTGATGAAACTATATAACTGCAATTGGTACCATGACTTGCGCATAGAAATAGTATATAACTGCAATTAGTAATATATTATGCTGTGACAAGTAGTAATTATGAAGAATAGCGAAACAAAGGAGATTATTATGTTCAAATCTGTTTCCTGAATGAATTATCTAAAATAAACTACGTACGATTATTCCCTCCGTAAAGACCAAAAACAGAAATGGTGGAGGCGCTAGCATTTTACAACATATATAAGAGGTGTAAGAAGGGCATGCAGAACGCTGGGTTTCTGTAAGAAAGGAAATAAGGAGAAGAGGGGTAAAGCTGGTACTAGACCAATATCACAAAGAAGATCCCTATGGGGCCCCGGAGGGATAATTAATTGTAGCATGGCTGAGCTCGCAAGTGAATGTAACAGTCATGGAAAAAGGAAGAAGATGGTTAGCTCGCAAGTGAATGTCTGTCATATTCCCGATCAATCTAAATGAGGAGGAAATAAGTGGTGGTGGTGATACTATCTAACCCATCGTGCACGATGGGTTCACTTCTGGCGTTCCACGTACTTCGCTCCAAATGGTACCGTCGTCACTTTCGATTCCAATACACGACAAGTCTACCCAAGATGATGACACACAGGTCGAGTAAACGGTGCAGTTCAGCATATAATAATGATGATTATAGGTATCTAATGCCATCAGCTTTGAGTATAAAACAGCAAGTGAAATCGTAGGCATACATACAGTGCTTTCCCAACAGATAGATCCGTGGGTAAACATTCACCTTATGCCAACATGTTGAACAACCATATTCTATAGTACGACATCATACGAAGAGTCTCCATTCATTCAATTCAATCTCTCTCTCTGTTTTTATTTCATCATTTGTCTCTTTAAATTCAACTATATTCAATTTTCTTTAATCAGTACATCCTCTGTTTCGATGTTTCCTTCCCGCTCTCTCATACTGAAAACAACCATTTCAAACTTCCAGTTATACCTCAGTCGTCGTATACTTTAAATCACAATACATACATAATTACAGATATCGTAAAGTCACTTTGACAGAATACAATACTACGTATTGGCTTGTTTCATCATCATCGATCTTCTTATACCTTCATTCTCTTCATCGATTACGTCCTTGCTACAAAACAATTCTGACTCTAATTCAGAAATGTGATTGTTGTTCAGCTCCCTCGTCGGTCGGATCATTCCATTAATATCTCAATCATATACATACATAAGGAAAGGAAGAAAGACGATCGATGATGAAGAAGTACATCTACCATAACCACCAACGTTCCATTTTCTCTGGAGTAGCTATACTGCTGATGATGATATTGATACTCATCCATCTGACAACATTCACATTAGCAATGGTGTCGTCAACTTCGGGAAGTAGCTCGTCTTCTTCTACTCAGAGGCAGAGGTGAATCAATCTACTCATCCATTTCTCATCGCTAGCTATTTGATTCATGTTTAGTCAAGTTTAATTATCACGATTCACTCACGTGAGGTGTATCTAAATTTCACTTTCCACTATTTTTTAAATTTGATAGAGGAACGAAGCAGGCAAAGAAGCCAACGAATGGTCCCGCCAGGGTACGGCTCTCGGTTCAAGATAAATACGTAAGTTTTTTTAACATTACGAACACTAAATTTTAAAATTTATTTTAAAATGTTTATAGAAGAAACTTTTAAATTTATATATATATATTATAATTGTATTATATATTCAAATCATGTTATTAACATCGAATATTAAAAACTAGATCATGAATTAAAAAAAAAAAACAAGCTAATTTGAATAAATCGTGGTGGTGATGTAATGCAGGTTGTATTGGACAACGGAATAGTTCAAGTGACGTTATCAAATCCAGCGGGCAGTATAACTCGAATCACTTACAATAACAACAAAACACAAAACTTACTGGCTGATCAAAACCCAGAATTCGATAGAGGGTATTGGGATTTAGTCTGGCAAGGCCCTGGTATAACTCGAAAGAAAGGATTACTCGATAGGTAAATCACTACTCTTCTTCTACTAATACATAAACTGCAAATCTTTGATTCAATTATACTAATTCACAAACTAAAATTCTCTTCTCTCAACCAATTTCATATTATCAGATTGAAGTGCACTGATTTCCATATCATATCACAAACACAAGACCAGATAGAAATCTCCTTCACACGAACATGGAAGAACTCCTCCACTTCATCATCTCCCAAAAAAAACCGTACACGTATCCCTTCCCTTCTCCCACCCTTAAACATAGACAAACGTTACATTCTTCTCCGTGGCACATCCGGTTTCTACACTTACATAATCTACAACAGACCAAAAACCTACCCACATTTCATCCTAGCCAACACTCGTCTCGCCCTTAAACTCAACAAATCAAAATTTCATTACATGGTAATCTCCAACACACGTCAAAGACAAATGCCACTTCCAGACGACAGATCCCAAACCGCTCCCAACCATTAGCTTACCCTGAAGCTGTACTCCTCACTAACCCAATCGAACCACAATTCAAAGGTGAAGTTGATGATAAGTATCAGTACGCAGGTGATACGAAAGATATAAAGGTACACGGATGGATATCGACAGGGGGGAAGCGAGATTAACTGGGTTATGGAGTATTGTAGGGAGTAATGAGTTTAGATCGGGTGGGGTTAGTAAACAGTTTATTACATCACATGTGGGACCGACTATGTTGACGGTTATGTTGAGTACGCATTATGCTGGGAAAGAGTTGATGGCGGAGTTTAGGGATGGGGAGGAGTGGAGAAAGGTTTTAGGGCCGGTTTTTGTGTATGTGAATGAAGTGGTGGAAAGAGATGAAGAGATTGGAAGAAGTGTTTTGTGGGAAGATGTTAAGAGACAGTTGTTGTATGAAGAGAAGATTTGGCCGTATCAGTTTGTGGAAGCGGATGATTACTTGAAAAGTGATGGACGGGGTAGTGTGAAGGGGAAATTAACTGTTCTTGACAGGTAATGTACTGTACTTAACTTAATTGCGGTTTTTTTGTTACTACTATATATAGTTAGACTGATTAGTTAATATTATGATGTTATGTAGCTTTGTAAATGAAACGTCGGATGTTGTTGATGCGTATGTTGGATTAGCTAAACCAGGAGAACCGGGATCTTGGCAACGGGAAAGTAAGGTTAGAACAATCAATCATACATATGTATACAACTTTATGATGATATATCAACAATTGTTAATTTAATTTTTCAGGGATATCAATTCTGGATGAAAACAGAACGAGACGGTTCGTTCAAGATACGTAATGTACGTCCAGGTAGTTACAGTCTTTACGGGTTCGTCACGGGAGTTATTGGAGATTACAAATATAATCAAACTATTAACATAACACCAGGTAACCTAGCTAGCTAATCTTGTTATAAAAATAATTAATATGTAAGTTTGATTTCTTTTACGTAATTGGATTTTGTTTGTTTTTTGTATGAAGAGCATGATATTGATCTGGGTAACATCGTTTATGAACCACCAAGAGAAGGACCAACTGTATGGGAAATTGGTGTTCCAGATCGTTCTGCTAAGGAATTCTATATTCCTGATCCTGATCCAAGATATGTCAATAAACTTTACATTAAACATTCTTCTGACAGGTACATTACTTTTCTTACATTGTATATAATATATACTACTTTTGAGTAAATATATATTAACCACTATTTTAATTTCTATTCTTTCAAAAAAAAAAAAACAGGTATAGACAATATGGATTGTGGGATAGATATACCGAACTATACCCACAAAAAGATTTGATTTATACCGTCAATGTCAGTGACTACACAAAAGATTGGTTTTTTGCACAAGTAAACAGGTAATTAATTAATTAACAACATTTATATCAATACCAGTATCATATTATATACCTTTTCCCTCCTCTCTTTGATCATATACATTATGTACTAAATACTATATAATAACCATCATTATTACGTACGGTAGGAAGACCAGCAATGGAACTTACATAGGTACCACATGGCAAATCAACTTCAAACTCAACCAAGTCGCTGTGAATGGGATCTACATTCTTCGAATCGCACTCGCATCCGCATCACACATTGATTTAGAAGTCAGAGTTAATGATCATCCTTCGATACGAAATCCACCATTGTTTAAGAGTTTAGAGATAGGACAAGATAATTCAATCGCAAGGCATGGGATTCATGGGCTATACTGGTTGTTCAGTGTTAAGATACCAAGTAGTATACTGGTTAAAGAAATGAATACTATCTATTTGACACAGACGTTGGGTGGTGATACATCGCCATGGAGAGGGGTTTTGTGATGATTATACGGCTTGAAACGCCACCATTCTTCATTCAAGTTTAACGGAATAAGGACTTGATTATTTGATTGTGAGGAGGGTTTTAGTTAGATTGATTGGAGATTATACATGCAGATTGATGTGAGATGTGAGATGTACGATGTATCATATAAGTACACCTCACATGTACATATACAGATATATACATATATATTGATCATTGCATTGAACTAATATATACCAATCACTTTTGTTTTGAAATTTGTCAATGCATTTACGTACTATGAAGACATATAGCAAGGCATTAGTGAGTGTTATAACGCTAAGGATTTCAATTTTGACTCCAGCTCAAAACCTTTGACCCATAAAATAAGAGGTTTAATTGGGTTGAGATTTTTTGATGTAAGAAGATTGTTCAGGCTGAGTTAGAATTGAGTAACCTGTATCCAAAAACAGAAATCAAATAAAAATAAAACAGAAAATATGTTATATTAACACTTGCATGCTAGTGCTAAACCAAGTGTTTAGTTTTTTTTTTTGAACCAATAAGTTAATTAAACTTTTTTTTGAAATAAATGATAATATATATATATATATATATATAAATGGTAAGAGTTACATAAAAGTTAAATCATAGAGGACATATATATCTGACAACTAGAAGGGGCCATCATAGCTAAGGGATGATGGATTTACAAAAATCTCCCTAGCAATGAACAAAAACAGCATAGCGCTGAAAAAAAATTCCAAAGGCCAACTGCCAAAATATAAAGCACGAGGATGTACAAAAGGATTCCAACCATTCAAGGAGCTCCTAGGAGCAAAGTACCCTATCAAGCCAATCAAAATCTATGCTTGATGTTTTCATCTTCGTCCCAATGATAGCTTTCATGGCTGCCTTTATGTCGGAGATGGTGAGAGAGAGGTCTATAGCTTGATTGGCCATGGCACGCTTGCATCTTTCTATCCAGATATGATAGACAACATTAGCAACAACCGCTTTTTTCACCAAATCAATCGGACGGAGTCTCTTACAATAGCGGTTGATCCAGGATGAGCAGCTGCGTAGACTTCTTCTAAACCAAGTGTTTAGTTAGTAGAACTAAATGTTACGTTTAAATATTATATCTACTCATAAAAAAACTAATAATTCAAACTCAAATTAAAATAACCACAAACTAGCGGGTCAAGGTTCAGGTCAATCCGTTTCGAGATCGGTTAAAGAAATACCATCCACACTACACTATATATGATCTTTACCAATACAAATTAAGTAATAGTAAAAATATACCATGTGTTTTTTTTTCAAAACTGAGATATATGTTAGGTTTAAAAGGTGGCACATTACATCAAGAGAAGCCCATGGAAGGCAAAACAATCAAATACTATTAAGGGTAACAAATTAATGAAAGTGCAACCCAGGTAGCCAGAACTATATCGACACCAAGTACTAGATGAGAAACAACAACTAGGTTCCATACAGAAACCAACAAAATCCAAATAAGACAAACTAACAGACACGGCCAAAGCAACAATCAAACATAGCCACAAAGTATCGTATTAGTTGATCTCTTAGAGAGAATCACTTGGTATGGAGATTGGTCCTTTCTCATGAACGAGTTCGACCATAAGAGTTGGATCTTTAGTCGGGGTGGCCAATTTTCCTTCTTGTTTCCTGAGGGGCAGCTCTTCCTATTGGTTCTATCCTCAGTGGTCACCTCAGTGATCCGACGATCCAATGTGCATTTTTATTATGGCTCCCTGATCCGGGATCTCGTTATTTCTTCATGGTCTTGAGGTTTTGGTCGACTTTATTATGCCCCATTTTTTTCTTTTGTTTCTGGTTCGCAAAGGAAGTGTCATCTTATTTTCTAATCTTATGTTAGCGAGTCATGTCATTGTGGCTGATTTTATACTAGCTTAGAAGAAAGTATGAGGGGTAAAATTGTCTTTTGGCTTTGTTATTATTTAGGAATAAGTTAGGAAAGGAGTTTTCTAATTCACGTCATTTCATTTTCTCTTTCTTCCTTCCTCATTCTAATTCTCGTTCTGCTCTCTTTGCTCTTCTTCTCTTCTTCCTTTGTTTCTGTTTCCAATTATTCGATTGTTCGTGTGGTTCTGCGTGAGGAGCTCTGGCCTACTAGTCTGTCAAATTTCAGGTTTGAGGTGTGGGTTTTTGTTCATGTTTTTTCTTCTTTTTGTTCCCTTCCCATTTTTTATTTTGGTTTTGACTTCTGGTTAACTCGGTCAATCGTTCGTTGAGTTTCGAGTGGAGATTTGATGAGTGTGCAGTGTGGAGTCTAAGAGTTTTGTGGTTCTTTGATTCGAGGTAAGTGGTAGGTGGATTTGGTATGGGAGTGTTCACCCATGGGGAGTTCTAGGGATTCGTTTCTGATTTTGTTGATGAACTCTTTGATTTGATTTTGATTTCGACTTGAATTTTGACTTGCATTTTAGCTCTATTAAAAAACCTCAAGGTTTTGTGTTTGATTTGCCTACTTTGTTATGGAAAGTGATATGTTAATTATGGTGAATTTTTTGGCTTTGAATTCATCATTTGTTGCTTTTGATTTTGCAGTTTTCGTCCCGTCCGGACTTGTATATCCGGACAGGTCTTTGGACGTCGTTGTTATTTGACAGTTTATGCTTTTTTCAGACTTGTATGTCTAGACGGTGTGCCAGGACGGTGTCTGGGTTTGCGGTTCAACTTGTGTCCAAACTTATAAGCCCGAACACAAATCCGGACACCTCGTAAGGTTTTCTTCAGACTTTGTCCGAACTTGTAAGTTCGTTCACATGTCCGTACATCTATGTTCTGAGTCACGCCATGCGTCCGAACTTGTAACTTTGGACACATGTCTGAACGTCTCTGTTTTGAGTCACGGCATGCGTATGGACTTGTAAGTTTGGACACATGTCCAGAAACCTCTCTAGATTTGCAGGGTTATGATCCCCTCAAGTGTGTATAAGCTATTTTGACATGTTAAGTATACATTTACAAGCACTTCTGTGCTGAAAGTATTTTATTCCGTTTATGGTTTATGAATTTCTTTGATAAGTATGATTTTGGTTTCTGTTTCCGTTCAGCTTTCCGTGCTTTGGTAGTCTTGGTATAAGACCTCTGTTTTGCTAGGACTTCGGTTTCGTCACGTAAGATATTTGTTGTGTCGTGTTGTTTACATTTTACAACACCTTTGTTCTATAAGTAAAGCTTATATTTTGGGACCTAGCTACTTCGCCTTCTAAGCCGTGGATGACTGAGTCAAGTTATCCCATAGCATGCTGCATAGGACGCCCTTCTATTTTCTGTTCCTCGGGTTTCTCGGGATGATTAGCAACCGATGGGTCTGACTAATGGTCTCAATCAATTTTGTTGTAAGATCCTCTAATCCTAAGGCATTCGCCCTTCTGCATGTGAGTGCTTTGAGCTAGTGTCACATTCTGTTTTATGAACTGCTCTATTTTGTGAACCACTTTGTTTTGTGAACACTCTAATTTGTGATCACTCTGTTGTGAACGCTCTGGTTTGTGAACTTCGATAAGTTTGGTTAAGGGTGTTTGACATTTATTTTTGTTCAATTTTGAGCTTTAGCAGCTTTTGACATATGAGTCCCTACCTTGTGCCTGGTCTCATTTGAAAGTGTGCCTTCTGCTTTGTTTTTCTTTCTGTGAAATTTGATAGTTCTAGTTTATGAACTTCCATTTTATAAGAGTTTTGATTTGTTTGCTAATGAGCTTCATTATGAAATTTCGCTTATGTTCTGTTTTCTCCTTCTGATAGTTGATAATGTCTTCTGCTATTAAGTTGTCTTTTGAGACTTCTGTTTCGCTCAACTTGTATCCGTCTAATAGTTGATAAAGTGCTACGACAACACTTATTTGAGGTGTTGGTACAAACTTTCAACATTCCCAGTTATATCCTCCAACGCTTTTTCACAACACACTTCTCACCCACTCCCTTAACACACTCATAAATTTGTTTAAAATAGTTGCATAACTCTTCTTTAAACAGAAACTATGACGAATAGGCCGGCCCGTTACAAGATTATGTTTACTTTTACCTTTGTTATTAGGGCAGTTTTTATCTTCTTTATTTGAGTTATAAAGAGAGTAGTTTAGATATTGTTTAGATATTTATCTATTTACATTAATTAGATAGATTTGTTAGACTATTATATAAGGGGAGGGTTGTAACCAGAATAGATATCAATTGATAGAGTTATTTCATTCTTATCTACCTTTCTCTATTGCTTAACTCTCCCTCATATTTCTCCCTATCTTTCTCACTCTAATTTCACGTCTGTATTTCTGTTACCATCCCTCTGCCGGGCCCCCCTGTCCAGCTTTCTCATCCGGCACACTCATACCTGGCACACTGGTGCTTTCATCGATCTACTCTTCCTCCCCAAAATTACCACTACCCTTTTTCAGTCGCCCCTATGGCACATGATGGAACCACTACTCGTTTCAAGGCTCTCGAAGAACAAATCAAGAACAACCTACACTGTTTTGGCCGAAAACACGAAGAATTGCCAAACCGGGTTTCAGTCCTAGTTGACTGAAATTCTCTAGCATCTCACAACCATGGAAGCACGCACCCCTTCCTGCAGACACCGGGCGCACGTGCATCATCCTCGCACTCCACTTTTCGAACACCAAAGCTAGAGATTCCATTCTTTTCTGGAGAGAATGTTAATGGTTTGCTCTTTCAAATCGAGCGCTTCTTCACATATCATCAGGTGGACCATGACCAGTGTCTTGACATTGCAACGATGTACATGACAGGTGCCACACTGACTTGGTTCATGATTCAACATCAAAATCATCTTTTTACCTCTTAGGATCAATTCAAGATGGTTGTTCAAGACCATTTTGGTCCATCCACATTTGAAAGTCGAGAAGGGTCTCTTTACAAGCTTACTTAGACTTCTATGGATGCCAAGTACACCGAGGAGTTTGAAGCTCTACAATCGCGTGTTGTGCATCTTTCATTGGCAAGCGCGCTTCAATGTTATATTTCTGGTCTTCGGGGTGACATCTGTCGTGAAGTTTTACTGATGCGACCCGTTTCCCTGATGATTGCTTTAGGTCTCGCACGTTCAATAGAGGAGAAGTTGGCGGCTACAACCATCTGGGCTACGCCACAGCACCCTTCTAGTCAGTCATCCAATCTTATTGGGTCTTTCGCGACTTCTGTGCTGGTGTCGGCTACTAGCCACCCGACTTTAAGTCCGATAACCTCAATCCCGATTGCGCTTGTGCCAGCTACTAGCCACCCGACTTCGGATCCAGCATCCTCTGGACAGGCTGTGTTATAACCCAAGGTTTGGTACAGAATTATTTGCATTTAATTGTTATCCTAAGTGGGATTACTTTATTCAGGACATGGAAGTCCTTCTGATTAAAGGCAAGGACGAGGAGGTCTTTTACCATTAATTAATTAGGTAAGGATTAATTAAGTTAATAAATTCCTTTATTAACTTTCCTGATCACGTTTTGAATCACGTCCTTTTCCCTCAATCAGAATCCCCATCTGACAGTTATCGAGACGCTCCCCTCATTCTTTACGCTCTCCTCTCAACGTTCTATTTTCTTCACAATCTATCAATCTTTGCTGTTGCCGTGTGACTATTGAAGTTTGATCCTGGTTTTCTCCTCTGCTGCAATCCGGGTTCAGTTTAAGGTAAGAATGTTAGTCCATTCTTCGTCGATTTTGAAATTTGGATGTTCCCCTTGTCTAAATTCTTCTTCTGCAATCTAATTAGGAATCACATTTTGTCCTATTCCCCTCGTCGATTCTGCTCTGGTTGGCATTCTCGGCGATCCGTTATCAGAATCAGGTAAGGCTGTGATCCCGTTGTGTGTGACAGTTTCTGATATTGAGGGTTCAGAGTTCTGATTTGGGACTGTTCTACAATTGTGTTGTTCAGAGATTTGGATTGCGTTTCCGGTCTACGTTTCGGGATTCTACTTGATTGGGGCTCTACTGTTCAGATTGTAGTTCGTCTGTTGTTAATTCGAGGTAGGTGGCTTTCGAATTCGGCTAGTGTGTTCAGCCTTGGGGCGTTTCAGATTCCGGGTTTCTGGTTTGCGAATTGCCTCTGTGTTGTGTTTGAGAAATTTGTCTGTTTATTGCTGTTTTAATGCCTACAAACCCCCAAGGTTATTTTCTACAAATTGTGGTCAATTTGAATGTGTTTGAGCCTCTAGTTTGTGTGCAATTCGTTTCCGAGAACTGCACTTTTTGACATGTCCGAACGTTTGTCCGAGCTTAGACGTTCGGACAGGCCCTATTTGCGTTCTATTTCCTGAGTTTTAAACCGTGTCTGAAATTTCGTCTGAGCTTTGATGTTCGGATGGGGTGCGAGGACGAGTCCGACTCACAAGGCTCGAATGGTGTCCGAACTTGTAAGTCTGGACAGAAGTTCGGACACACCCTTCTGCTTTCTCTGATTTTTACCTCGACTTGTGTCCGAACTTTGATGTTCGGACACATGTTCGGACATTACACATATCTGATTTCCGAAAGCGTCCGAACATCCGTCCGAGCTTTGATGTTCGGACATTTGTCTGATTTTGGCTTTTGAGTCTCGACTTGCGTCCGAACTTTGATGTCCGGACACAAGTTCGGACATGGCACTGTTTTCGCCCTAACTTGCTTGTTTGAGCTCCGTTTTGACTTCCGTCTGTGGGGTTAGATTCCCCTTCTGATTTCCAAGATACCTATATGCTTTGTGGTGCCATTAGGGCACATATGCTTATCTGTATTTAAGCTTCTGTTTTGGGACCTAGTTATCTCTGTATCTGAATTGTGGATGGCTGGTTTAGCTATCTCGTAGCGCACTATGTAGGATATCCTTCTGTTTCACGGGTGATGTTCCCCGTTCTGTTCACAGGTGTTCCACCTGTTCTTTTTACGAGTGAGGTTTCCTCGTTCTGTTCAAGGGTTGTTTCCCGTTCTGTCTGTATGTTGTGATCAACTAGTGTCCCCTTCTGTTTTCGCTTCCGTTTGTTTTGAACTCTGACTAGTCCTATTGAGTTTGAACTTCTGCTTCTGATTTCTGTTATGGAATATGGCTTTCCTTCTTTCTACTTATGATTTGATAACATTCTATAAATGTTTTGAGCATGCTGGTTGATGAAGTTAGTCATCTACTGGGCATAGTTGTTTGCTCATTCCCCTACTTTATCTAACATTGCAGATTGATCAGCGAGGATCACTTTGTTCAGCTTCTGGAGTTTAGCTTTTGTATGTGTTCAGTTCATTTGAGACATTTGTATTTTGACTTGTAGCCTTTGGGCCTCTGATATTAGCTTCCGCTTTTGATTTCGTTGAGGATTCTGCATTAACATTTAGAATCTTCGACGCCTTGTTATACTTATTTATACTAGTATTTCGTTTTGGGCCTTTACTCTGTTTGTTGCATTCAATAGTTAGAGCCTTGCGTTGTTTAGTAATAATACGCAGCATGTAATACCCCTAACTCCTAGGCCAGTGTTTGGGGGTGTTACATTTAGTGGTATCAGAGCTCTGGGTTCTATTCTGATGTGAATCTAGCGTTAGTCAGTCAGTCAGTCATCAATGTCTGTGCTTTGGAGTATCAAGTCTGAATTGCTTGCTCTTGGATTTTCAGAATGCCGCCACGAAGAGCTCCAGTTACTCCCCAAGGCGATGTCGCTGAGGCGGTTCAGCAGTTCATGACCCATCTGCTGCAGACAGTTGTAGCTGGAGGAGCCCCTGGAGGAGGACCAGCTGGAGTAGCAGCTGGTGGTGCAGCCGAAGCTGGGGCTGCTGAGGCGGGAGGCCGGAATGTGAAGGCGCTTCAGGAGTTCATGAAGTTGAAGCCTCCGTTTTTCGATGGGGCAGGAGACCCCCAGGAGGCCAGTCATTGGTTGACTAAGGTAGAGGATCTACTCCGAGTCATGGGCTCCGAGGAGGAGCAGAAGGTTGATTTTGCCACTTTCTTGTTTAAGGCCGAGGTTAAGGAGTGGTCGATCTGTGATGGGGAGGTTCCCACAGCCTTGGACGTGGGATCAGTTTACCGGGGAGTTCAACAAGCAGTTCTACCCCGACGTCTATAAGACCAGCGCATCCTGGAGTATAATCGACTTCGCCAGGGCCGGGACATGAGCGTGGAGGAGTACGTCAGGAAGTTTATCAGCCTGTCGAAGTTTGCACCTAAGCCTGACGAGCATAGGAAGGCTAGGAAGTTTGAGTTCGGTCTGAGGCCGGACATCCGCTCTACTGTGACGCCGCTGCGTCATAAGACCTTCAGGGACGTTGCTGATGTCGCCCTGTTAGTGGAGGCTGATCTGAGAGGCCGCCAGTCTAGTGGGAAGGACCAGAAGAGGAAGCAGAGCTCCGACGAGAGTGACATGAGGGATCAGTGTGCTTCTCAGAAGAAGCAGTCTACTAGAGACCGACCTGGGGACCGTCAAGGTTCTAGAGACAAAGGTGGTTCATCTTCTTCATCGTCTGCACCGAAGTGCCAGGTGTGTGGCAAGTTTCACCGAGATCGGGACTGCTACAAGAAGTCCGGATCTTGCTTCAAGTGTGGATCCTTGGAGCATAGGATCGCTGACTGCCCTCAGGCCGAGAGGAGCTGAGGTAGCTCTGGAGGTAGGACTGAGGATCTATTTCTGAGTCCAGAGATCGGGACCGGGCTGAGCAGAAGAAGCCCCAGGGCCACGCCAGAGTCTATGCGATGGCTGGAGAGATGGACCGATCCACTGACAGAGTTGTCACAGGTATTCTCCAGCTGTCTTCTCGTTCTGTTTTCTGTTTGTTTGACTCTGGAGCCACCCACTCTTTTATTTCTGCTGAGTTGGTGGGTGAGCTCGGTCTGCCTGTTGTGCCCTTGGGTATTGAGTTGTGTGTGCATAGTCCATTAGTTAGAGATTCTGCTATGCTTCTGAATTCTGTTTGTAAGGATAGTCATGTGTTAGTCAGAGATAGGACTCTGTGTGCTAACCTCATCCCTATGGAGATGAGCAATTTTGATGTGATTCTGGGTATGGATTGGCTTGCTGCCCACCATGCCCATATTGGTTGTGCCGCTTCGAGGGTTACTTTTGAGGAGCCGGGTCAGCCCCGCCTGATGGTAGCAGGGAATGGAATCCCGTGCTCGCCGCCAGTCATCTCAGCCATGCAGGCGTTTCGCTATCTGAGGAAAGGATGTCAGGGATTTCTGTGCTACATCCCTAAGGTTCGCAAGGATGCGAAGTTAGAGGATATTCTCGTGGTCAGAGACTTCCCCGACGTGTTTCAGGACGACGTGCCTGGGCTTCCCCCTGCTAGAAAGGTGGAGTTCTCGATCGAGCTCGCACCTGAGAACTCAGCCGATTTCTAAGGCCCCATACCGGATGACTCCTGCTGAGCTTAAGGAGCTGAAGGTCCAGTTGCAGGGGCTGTTGGATAAGGGTTTTATTCGCCCGAGTGTGTCGCCTTGGGGAGCGCCTATTCTGTTTGTTAAGAAGAAGGATGGTAGCATGCGCTAGTGCATTGACTACAGGGAGCTCAACAAGGTTACCATTAAGAATAGGTATCCTCTCCGGCGCATTGACGACTTGTTCGACCAGTTAGCCGGGGCTAAGGTGTTCTCGAAGATCGATCTGAGGTCCGGTTATCATCAGCTGAGGATTAAGGCAGACGACGTGCCTAAGTCCGCCTTCAGGACTCGTTATGGACATTACGAGTTCCTAGTGATGCCATTCGGCCTGACGAATGCGCCTTCAGTATTTATGGACATGATGAACTGGGTCTTTAAGCCTTTTTTGGACCAGTTTGTTGTGGTGTTTATTGACGACATCTTGGTGTATTCCAAGAGTGCTGAGGAGCACGAGGAGCATTGAGGACCGTTCTCCAGACTCTGAGGGAGAAGGAGCTGTACGCGAAGCTGAAAAAGTGTGAGTTCTGGTTGGACCAGGTGGTATTCTTGGGGCATGTGGTCTCCAAGGATGGTATCTCCGTGGACCCGGAGAAGATTAGAGCTATCACAGAGTGGGCCAGGCCCACTAACATTGGCGAGATTTGTAGCTTCCTTGGACTAGCGGGCTACTATCGTAAGTTTGTGGAGGGCTTCTCCAAGTTGGTGATTCCATTGACCCGTCTACTACAGAAGGAGGTGAAGATTGAGTGGAGCGAGGCCTGTGAGCAGTGCTTTCAGGAGTTGAAGAAGAGGCTGACGACTGCGCCAATTTTGACTCTTCCAGAGGGGACCGAGGGTCTAGAGGTGTTTTGAGATGCGTCCCATAAGGGACTCGGGTGTGTTCTAATGCAGCAGAAGAAGGTAGTGGCGTATGGCTCTCGACAGCTTAAGCCATACGAGAAGAACTATCCGACCCACGACCTGGAGTTAGCTGTTGTAGTGTTTGCTCTGAAGATTTGGAGGCACTACCTCTATGGAGCTTCGTGCAAAGTGTATACGGACCACAAGAGCCTCAAGTACTTGTTCACTCAGAAGGAGTTGAACTTGAGGCAGAGGAGGTGGCTGGAGTTGCTGCACGACTATGATTTGGAGATCCTCTACCATCCTGGTAGAGCGAATGTGGTGGTTGATGCGCTCAGTAAGAGGGTCCGTCGGGAGCTATTTGTGCCTTGTCTGGTGTGTAGAGGTCTACTCTCGAGTTGCAACATATGGGTATCTGGGTCGTCCGTCCAGGGAGGTCTGGGATGTTGGCAGCATTACAGATTCAGCCTACCTTGATCGACCAGATCAAGGCCAGTCAGGAGCTCGACGTTGGGTTGAGCAAGATCAGAGAGGGATTATCTACTGGTCAGGAGTCTGAGTTTCGGGTTTTAGAGGATGGCTGTCTAAGATTCAGAGACCGTGTTTGGGTGCCTGCAGACGATGCTCTGAGGCGAGAGATTATGCAGGAGGCTCATGGAGCCCCGTACTCGGTACACCCAGGAGGTGTGAAGATGTACCGGGACCTTAGGGAGACATTCTAGTGGAGCAATATAAAGAGAGACATATCTGACTTTGTATCCAGATGTCGGACCTGTCAGCAGGTCAAAGCCGAGCATCAGAGACCTACTGTTTGCTCCAGCCTCTACCAGTTCCGGAGTGGAAATGGGAGAGCGTGGGCATGGACTTCGTCATGGGACTGCCTAAGACTCCGAGAGGGTTCGATGCAGTTTGGGTGATTGTGGAGAGACTCACGAAGAGTGCTCATTTCTTGCCCGTTGTGGGCTTAGGTTTTGAACCCTTAAGTATTGAGCTTAAGGCCTCAAGGTTCGATTTGCAATTAGAATAACTAAACCGAAATTATAAAATTAAAGCTTAATTAATCTAACTGGCCCACACAAACCTAGATATAGTCGCCACCTAAGTTTAACCTTTTAAACTTGGAAATGAAATATTGTTACAGATTTTAGAGTTTTGGGTCCGGGGGCTTGATATGAAATTTTCTAAAGGTTCAAATTCTTTCATTACCTTTAAAAATTCATTTTCTCTTACTATTACAACTCTAAGGCTAAAATGTTTATGATATCATTCTTTTTATTTACCATGAAGTTTACCAATACTGAATGAGTGTGGATCTTAAAATTAAATTCCTATTTCAATAATTGTACAAGAAAGTTTTTAATTAACGCCCAGCGAAGAAACTAAATTATTATTATAAGCCAAATACCAAAACAAAACATAGAAAACAAAATAATATCAAATTAACCAACTACTAAAAAGAGAGAGGAAAAAATGTGGGGAAGTAAAAATAGACCCAAAAAAAAAGAAAAAAGAAAAGAAAAATTGATAGGCCATCTCACGGATGTCACATATCCTAATTTCCCAAATACTTGAACACAATCTAAATATCATCACTTAAACGCACAAAAATCACCTAAAGGTAGAAACTCTCGGCCGAGGTGTGAATTTCACGCAACTGAATTGTGAATCGGATAATTAATTAATAACTAATCTATCTTTTCTCGCAATTGAATCATGCATCAGATAATTAATTAATAACTAATTTATCTTTCATTCATTAATTGAAATTTCCACATCATCAACATGGGCCATACCAAAGCTTCTCTTTACGTTAATAAACCTGTAGTTATTTAGCTACATATAATTGTAATGAAATACAATTATCATCATAGATTAGAAAATCACGTGAAAAGAAGTCATAATGTTTAGCTCCAGCATACCGTACTTGTTGTTTCTTCCATTTTATCGATCTCTTCGGCTTCAAATTGCATGCAAAACCAAGAAACAGGCCCACGTTGCAGATTCGATCATTTTGAGAATGGTGTCGGAGATGGTGCGGTGTCGGGGGTTGAGGCAATGCTGTTCACCGGAGATGATAGCTGACAGTTGTGATGAAACTTTGTCTTCCTCATCTTGATGTAGTGGTAGCTTGCCATATCGTGGATGGTGGTATACGATGATGATGATATTGAATGACGCAACAAGAGTGACAAAAGAAGTGCTAGTTTGAAGACGGGATGGTGCTTCATTTGGAATGCACGACAGTAGCTAAATAAAGTAACAAAGGACGTGAATAATCCGTTTTGGTGTCATCGTGAATAAGAGCAAATTTAGCCTGGTTAAAATGTATGTAATGTGATGGAACAACGGTACTGGCAATATAAATGAACAACAGTGGTGATATTTGGTGATGAAACTGCGATCAATGTAGTGGTAATTGATCCTGTGACTAGACCATGATGATGGTAGCCTGATGAACTACACAAACAGAGGTATTATGGTGCGGAAGAAAGCTGAGGAAGTTTAATGCTATGTAGGCTCGTGTAATGAGTGTATGAGCGTCTGACTGAGTCGTTGTATCCCTTTCAGTTTATCCACTGTATGCAGCGAGGAGATTCAAATGATGAATTGACATGTGGACGTTCTTAGTCGATGCAACTACAACGATATAACGGGTAGAAGGCATTGGTAAGATTTGCATGAGTGTGTGAATGAGCAAGACGATGGTGATTTACAAGAAGAATTTCACAATGAAGCAATGTCGACAATGTAGAGTGTCTTTGTCGCCCCAGTGAAATGTGTAGCCACTTTATATAGAAGATTAGGTGTATGTAAGAGACTCTAGAAATCTTAACAACTTAACAAACTTTCAAACTTTGAAAAATAATCAAGTAAACAATCAGTAGAAAAGTAAGGAATATGAATGTAAAAAAAAAACAAATTAAATAGCCTAAAAAAATGAGAGAAACAATATTTTCTAACAGAACCAAGGGAATTTTAAAAACAATTTTAGTTAAGAAAATAAACTATCAGTAAAAATGATTATTGTTGTTTTTTTTTTTTAATTTTGAAAATGAACAAACATGGAGAAGAATAAGGACCGGATAAAAAAGAAAGATGAAAACGAGGGATTTTCAAAAGACATTTTTTGTTTAGAAAATAAAATGTCCGTACAAATAGAAAGGATCTTTTTTTTTGAAATTTGAAAAAATAAAAAACGATGAATAACAAGAAGAATAAAAAAAATTATCTAAAAAAAAGGGAAGGATAAAAAAATAATTAATTAAATATGAGAAGAGGTTACAATTTTTGTTTTGGTTATAAAGAAGAACTAAATAAAAACGAAAACTACAAAAGTTGTTTGTCATTAGCCTCGAACCATTAACCTTTTGTATCTCCAACATACTCTTCACCATTATACCAACATGATTTCATGTCAAACATACCACATGTCTCTGATTTCACGTTATCACCATTCATCCCATACCACCTTGAAGCCCCTATTTCTCTAAAACAGAAGATTAGATGAAAATGACAATTTTACTCTTAGCCATGCGCCGACCCTAGAAAAACCATGCTCACGTTTAAAAGAGGGTAAAGATTTTAGGGATAACAGATTGCCCCCCGTCAACTTGATTTTGGAATGTCAATGAAAAGTCAAGTTGACGCTTGATAATACCCAAAATCTTTACCAACCTTGTCTCACCTTGCTCGTCCATTTTCATGTGTCCAGAGGTGCTGACTTCCTTGAAAAGACATTTGAGCTTACCGAGCTATTCGAAGGCGCAAGAAACCTAAATGAGACAGCATGTCATTGTACCAAGGCACTTCTAGGGGCCTACACATATCCAATGAGAAAATACAAGTAAAGCATAGTGTATCCAGGTGCTTCTGGGGACCGGAATCCATGATCTTATATGCAAAATATTTCATGTGATACGATACTTTTGAGAACAAAACTCATTCGAATTGAATTGCGAGATGTGTGATGTGATTCGTATGCTTATGGGACCGAAACCCGTTCTAAATGAAAAATAACTCAGATGTCTCTGGGACCGAAACCCATTCAAAAAGAAAATAACTCGGATGCCTCTGGGGACCGAAACCCATTCAAAAAAGAAAATAACTCGGATGCCTCTAGGGACCGAAACCCATTCAAAAAGAAAATAACTCGGATGCCTCTGGGGACCGAAACCCATTCAAAAGGCAAAAAAAAAACTCGGATGCCTCTAGGGACCGAAACCCATTCAAAAAGAAAATAACTCGGATGCCTTTGGGGACAGAAACCCATTCAAAAATAAAATAACTCGGATGCCTCTGGGGACCGAAACCCATTCAAAAAAAATGCTCCATGTTGGTTTTCCAAGGGGACTTATTGCCATCACCCGCCAACTTGGTTGCTGGGATGAACTTCTGGTTTTCATAGGGGACTTATTGCCATCGCCCGCCAGTTGCTATCCAAAAAGTTGACATAGAAATGAGGACTTATTTCCATCGCCCCGCCAACTTGTACACATTGGCCAGTATACACTCTGCTTCAATTCAACGGGCAGCATACCTCCACCGTACTCGTACACATTGGCCAGTATACACCCCTACTTCAATTCAACGGGCAGCATACCCCACCTGTACTTCAACCACTCGTACACATTGGCCAGTATACACCATGCTTCAATTCAACGGGCAGCTTACCTCCACTTGTACTCAACCACTCGTACACATTGGCCAGTATACACCCTGATTCAATTCAACGGCCAACATACCTCCACCTGTACTCATACACATTGGCCAGTATACACCCTGCTTCAATTCAACGGGCAGTATACCTCCACCTGTACTCAACCACTCGTACACATTGGCCAGTATACACCCTGCTTCAATTCAACGGGTAGCATACCTCCACCTGTACTCAATAAAAACCATGCTTGCTGGCTCAATGCAAGACATATCAAACAAGTGTATTGTCTCAATACACAAACAAGCTTAATGACTAAATCAATGTGCGAAATTGACTCGATGTTAATGTTAAAACAAACTATCTGACTTCAATGTTAAAACAAGCTCATGGACTCACTATGAAAACAAGATCGATTCAATTTTCAAAAACAAATATGGGTGACTCGGTGCCAAAACAAGATTGACTCAATTTTCAAAAATATGGTTCACTTGGTGTCAAGATTGGTGTTGACTCCGTTGTCAAAAATTCAGATGTATAAGCAAATACTTCTTTTCAACTAAAATTCATGGAACGCTCATTTTTCAGGAATGGACTTCGAGACCAAAATTTTGATCCTTCAAAACTGAACATGCTTCCGGGCTTTATGATTTTCTCAGGATTGTGGAGCTTGAGGTTTTGAGATTCGGTGCTTAAGGCTTATGCTAAGCCTAAGTATTTGGGGTTGCAATGTCGGAACATGGTGCTTAAGGCTTATGAAGTGCTTAAGGCTTAAGGTTTTGGGACATGGTGCTTAGAGCTTATGACGGGCCTAAGACTTTGGGAATTCTTTGTGTCGTCTGTGGAAACTGCTGGAAACAATTGCCCCCAATATTTCTTTGAGCTATCTGAGTTAGAAATTATGGCAATCAGTCGAAATGATTGATTGCCCCCAGTATTATCTTTGATTAACTTGTGAACAATTCTCATCCTCACAGGGTTAAGGTTCACTTTGATGTGGTGCTTTTTCTACCTATACTCGATGTGTTTAGCATTTGCACTCATTTCTCACTTACAATCATAACTTTTAGACTTTTGAATTCGATATTTGATGGACTTACACCTTCGATCTGTTACTTTCACTTGATGTTGACACATAACTATCAAGTCAGAAGTCTTGAAGCTTATAACGGGCCATTGGGTATGATGAATGTCACAAGGATTATGGAGGGATATTTTCAGTTTTGGGGAGCTTAAGGGTGACCAAAGCTGCAACTTGCACCTTCTCCTGGATTTGTCTTTCCATCCTTACATGTGAAGCAAACTTGCTACTGTATGTGAATTTGCCTTCAGGCTTTGGACTTTGACGTCGTCCTTGCTGCTGCTTTGCTGTTATTGTTTGGAAACCTAAGGCTTTCAGGTTGCCTATTTATCTTCGGAGTTCTTGGAGCTGCTTTGAATCATCTTCGGGGTTCTTGTGTTTCCCGATCTTTTGGAGCTCTTGGAGCTACTTTGAATCATCTTTGGGGTTCTTGTGTGTCCCAATCTTTTAGAGTTGTTTCGTTTGAGCTCTTGAATCCTGGATCACTTCGTGACCGTTTGCGGATTTTCATCATGTTTGTGGTAGTGTTGCTTCTCATTTCAGACTTGGGGTGTTCTCATCCGAGAGTTGGCTCCTCGCTTCCTTTGGTCACCAAGGTATGTAATCATCATGAGCTAGATTTTTGTGGAGCTTTATTAATAAAAGAGAATACATATGAAAGGCTCAGCAGGGGTGCCTAGGGTTTGATTTCAATGTTTCACAAGCTTTTCTGGCTATGTGGTGGTTCTCTACGTGCTTCGTCATTCCTGATAGTTATGTGTCTCTTCTTGTTACTCTTCACAGGTCTTAGTGTAAATTTACAAACTATCTCCTTCAGTCAGAGTTATGCTGCTTACCTCACATGTTTGAGACCTCACCACGTGTAAAGATGACACGTTTTTTCACTCATTGGTTTTTTTTTTCACTCAAGACACTCTCACACTCTTTCACTCAGAGAGTTTCATTCACACGTTTGTTAGAAAAAGTTGGAAATAAACGATTCTAACTCAGATTGCCCCCAGTATTGTGTCGGGGATTCAACAACTATTTGATAACCATGTGCTCTACTAACCATTATGTGGGTTGCTTTGGTGTTTTGGGACGTGTTTTGGTACTTGGATAAGCATATTCATGTTCTTAGAAACAAAACAAGTCTTTGTATTCCACTGTCAGAAAATGATCATTTCACAAACATTTGTTTTAGCAGAAATGGATGTTCCTTGCAAAAAAAGCTCACTCATGAATTTATCTTTTCATTTTGGAAAAGTTTTGGACTTGGAAAAGTCAGTTGCTTGTGAATATGAAGAAGATGATTTAACAAAACCAATGCTTCTTATTGTTGATGTCAAGAAATGTTCATTCAAAATAGTCCTTACTTGAAAACTTCTGAACTTAGATTTCACAAAACATTTGTTTGCAAACGCATTTGAAAGATGAATGACAGTTTATAGCAACATTTTATGCATGTGAACCCCGATCTCCTTTATGAACTCGAATACCGCCAATCTGCATGATGTTGGCGCACAGAAGACTCGAGCTTTCAACCATGATGTACCTTCCAGGAGGACGTAGAAATGTCTGTGATGGTTTTTTTTAAGACAAATTAATAAAAGGAAAAAGAGTTAACGAATGACAAAACGTCCTAGAAATTTGTAAACCTACTAAAATGGTAAAATTCCTACGCAAACCTAAGAAAACACAACATTGAAATCTAACGTATTATAAGGGGTCTCTTAAAAAAATCTAGACTAGGAATGTCCCCTAACTGTGAATGAGGCCTTTGGTCCGGAATGCTCTTTGGGCTGTGGATAGGCACTCAGGCCTCAAAGCTCTTGAACTTGAAGTGAAACACATGGGCCGGGATGCTCTTGGATTGTGGATAGGCACTTGGGCCTAAATATCTGGACTAAAAGTGAGGCACATGGACCGGGATGCATTTGGATTGTGGATAGGCGCATGGGCCTGAAAATTTATGGACTAAAAGTGAGGCACATGGCATTTGGACTATGGATAGGTGCGTGGGCCTGAAATATGTGGACTAAAAGTGAGGCACATGGGCCGGAAGGCATTTGGACTGTAAAGTGAGGCACATGGCCCGGGATGCATTTGGACTGTAAATAGGCGCATGGGCCTGAATCTCTTTGAACTGAAAGTGAGGCACATGGGCCGAAACGGTATCATGATTGTGGATAGGCACTTCGGCATGACAGATCTGAATTATGAGTGAGGCACTTGGCCCGAAGCACTTTGAGAATGAGGCCTTTGGGCCAAAATATTTTCTAACTATAGATTGGCACTTGGGCTGAAATGTTTCAGACATTGAGTTGGGCCGGAATGTCATTTGAATTATGAATAGGAGCTTGGGCCTGAACATCTGGAACAGAAAGTGGCACACATGGCCCAGAAGATATTATATGGAATATGAATGGGTATCTGGGCCAAAAGATTTTATAGAGTTCAAGTGAAAGACTTATTTCCAATTCTTGATATGCCATTGGGCCGAAACCTAAACATGATCCATAAATCAATTTTCAAGTCTTGTGAATTATCTCAACTTCAAGTGGACTGTTTTTTGGGCCTAAACTTAAATGGATCATAATGGATGATTCAGATTTAGACACTTTTGGGCCAAAAGAGACCACCTTGATCTAAGGTTTCTAGGCCGAAGCCCAAGCGAATAGTTCACCTAGACTAGAATAGGCCTTTGGGCTCAAATGTAAAGATCTAATAAAAGATGAATTTATTTCAGCCACTAACCACACACAATCAAGCTTATCACAGAAGCATGGAATCACTGAGATATAGAGAGAAAATATGCATGTCCTCACTATGCAAGTTTCATCAAACGGGTATGGATACATCCGGAGAGTGCTTGGGGCTTTAGGCCCAGGTAGTGAAGGGATGAGGCTTGCACGTCATCCTCTTCATTTCCCCCACCTTTACGCATCACCCTAAGGTGTGTGTCTCAGGACGGATCATGTCTTGGCATGACCGATATTTGGTTTTTGGGTAAGGGTACGTTCGGAGAGGTGCTTGGGGCTTTGGGCCCAGGTAGTGAAGGGATGGGGTTTGCACGCCATCCTCCTCAGTTCCCCCACTTTTACACATCACCCTACGGTGTGTGTCTCAGAACGGGCCATGTCTAAGCATGACCGATGATTGGTTTATTTGGACCCTCATCTCTCGTATGCACAAGATGATAAAAAGGATAATATCATAAAAAGTAAGCCTTAAAATTTATAAATTCAAGTTAAGCCCTCTTTCCTAAGTTTAAAATTTTAAAACTTAGGTGGTAGTCCCCAGCAGAGTCGCCAGTCTGTGGGCGTAGGTTTTGAACCCTTAAGTATTGAGCTTAAGGCCTCAAGGTTCGATTTGCAATTAGAATAACTAAACAAAAATTATAAAATTAAAGCTTAATTAATCTAACTGGCCCACACAAACCTAGATAGAGTCGCCACCTAAGTTTTAACCTTTTAAACTTGGAAAGGAAATATTGTTACAGATTTTAGAGTTTTGGGTCCGGGGGCTTGATATGAAATTTCTAAAGGTTCAAATTCTTTCATTACCTTTAGAAATTCCTTTTCCCTTACTACTACAACTCTAAGGCTAAAATGTTTATGATATCATTCTTTTTATTTACCATGAAGTTTACCAATACTAAATGAGTGTGGATCTTAAAATTAAATTCCTATTTCAATAATTGTACAAGAAAGTTTTTAATTAACGCCCAGCGAAGAAACTAAATTATTATTATAAGCCAAATACCAAAACAAAGCATAGAAAACTATCTAAAAGAAGGGATCACGTAACAAAACGAGGGATTTTCAAAAGATATTTTTTGTTTAGAAAATAAACTGTCCGTACAAATAGAAAGGATCTTTTTTTTTGAAATTTGAAAAAATAAAAAACAATGAATAACAAGAAGAATAAAAAAAATTATCAAAAAAAGGGAAGGAAAAAAATAATTAATTAAATATGAGAAGAGGTTACAATTTTTGTTTGGTTTTTTTATCACGCTTCAAAAGATTTTTTTTTGGATTTTTCTTGGAAAGAAAATAAACAACTAATAAACATTTTTTTTGGTTTTTTACTTAATAAATAAAATCTTATTTTGAAAACTAGCTATATATAAAAAAAAGTGAAATAAAGAAGAACTAAATAAAAACGAAATCTACAACAGTTGTTTGTCATTAGCCTCGAACCATTGACCTTTTGTATCTCCAACATACTATTCACCATTATGCCAACATGATTTCATGTCAAACATACCACATGTCTCTGATTTCACGTTATCACCATTCATCCCATACCACCTTGAAGCCCCTATTTTCTCTAAAACAGAAGATTAGATGAAAATGACAATTTTACTCTTAGCCATGCGCCGACCCTAGAAAAACCATGTTCACGTTTAAAAGAGGGTAAAGATTTTGGGGATAACAGATTGCCCCCCGTCAACTTGATTTTGGAATGTCAATGAAAAGTCAAGTTGACGCTTGATAATACCCAAAATCTTTACCAACCTTGTCTCACCTTGCTCGTCCATTTTCCTGTGTCCAGAGGTGCTGACTTCCTTGAAAAGACGTTTGAGCTTACCGAGCTATTCGAAGGCGCAAGAAACCTAAATGAGACAGCATGTCATTGTACCAAGGCACTTCTAGGGGCCTACACATATCCAATGAGAAAATACAAGTAAAGCATAGTGTATCCAGGTGCTTCTGGGGACCAGAATCCATGATCTTATATGCAAAATATTTCATGTGATACGATACTTTTGAGAACCAAAACTCATTCGAATTGAATTGCGAGATGTGTGATGTGATTCAGATGCTTATGGGGGTCGAAACCCGTTCTAAATGAAAAATAACTCAGATGTCTCTGGGGACCAAAACCCATTCAAAAATAAAATAACTCGGATGCCTCTGGGGACCGAAACCCATTCAAAAAGAAAATAACTCGGATGTATCTCCAACATACTCTTCACCATTATGCCAACATGATTTCATGTCAAACATACCACATGTCTCTGATTTCACGTTATCACCATTCATCCCATACCACCTTGAAGCCCCTATTTTCTCTAAAACAGAAGATTAGATGAAAATGAAAATTTTACTCTTAGCCATGCGCCGACCCTAGAAAAACCATGTTCACGTTTAAAAGAGGGTAAAGATTTTGGGGATAACACCCGTCAGGAAAACCTTCAGTCTGCATCGCCTAGCGCGGTTTTATATGGATGAGATAGTGCGATTGCATAGAGTTCCAGCTTTGATTGTGTCTGACAGAGATCTGCGGTTCGTGTCCAGATTCTGGTAGAGTTTGCATCAGGTTTTGGGGACGAGATTGTCTTTCAGCTCAGCGTATCACCCGCAGTCAGATGGACAGACAGAGAGAACGAACCAGGTTCCGGAGGACATGCTGAGAGCATGTGTGCTTGACTTTGGAGGCAGTTGGGATCAGCACGTTGCCTTGATTGAGTTCGCGTGTAATAATAGCTTCAAGTCTAGCATCGGGATGGCCCCGTTTGAGGCTCTCTATGGTAGGAGGTGCAGATCACCCATCTGTTGGGATGATCTGAAGGAGAGAGTAGTTGTCAGTCTGGACTTGGTGAAAGATGTTGTGGGTAAGATTCAGTCTATCAGAGAGCGTCTGCTTGTGGCCCAGAGTCGTCAGAAGAGCTACGTCGATCAGAGGAGATGACCTCTAGAGTTTGAGGTGGGAGACCACGTGTATCTGAAAGTTTCCCCAGTCCGTGGAGTCGTGTGGTTTGGGAAGAGAGGCAAGCTTAGCCCTCGCTTCATTGGCCCTTTTGAGATCTGGAGAGGATCGGACCGGTTGCCTACCATTTGACCTTGTCTCCGTCGTTAGTAGCAGTGCATTGCGTGTTTCATGTTTCCATGTTGAGGAAATATGTTTCGGACCCGTCGCATGTTATTAACTTTGGTCCGCTTCAGTTGAGAGAGGACTTCACGTTCGAAGCAGCTCCTTCGAGGATCCTAGCCAGAGATGTCCGTAAGCTCGGAAGTAAGACCATGCCTTTGGTCAAGGTTCAGTGGACAGGTCAGTCTGAGGAGGAGGCGACTTGGGAGCTGGAGAGTGAAGTGCGATCCCACTTTCCCGCCCTCTTTGAGCAGTAGGTATGTTCAATTTCGAGGACGAAATTCTTTTAAGGGGGAGGTGATGTTATAACCCAAGGTTTGGTACAGAATTATTTGCATTTAATTGTTATCCTAAGTGGGATTACTTTATTCAGGACATGGAAGTCCTTCTGATTAAAGGCAAGGATGAGGAGGTCTTTTACCATTAATTAATTAGGTAAGGATTAATTAAGTTAATAAATTCCTTTATTAACTTTCCTGATCACGTTTTGAATCATGTTCTTTTCCCTTAATCAGAATCCCCATCTGACAGTTATTGAGACGCTCCCCTCATTCTTTACGCTCTCCTCTCAACGTTTTCTTTTCTTCTCAATCTGTCAATCTTTGCTGCTGCCATGTGACTATTGAAGTTCGATCCTGGTTTTCTCCTCTGCTGCAATCCGGGTTCAGTTTAAGGTAAGAATGTTAGTCCGTTCTTCGTCGATTCTGAAATTTGGGATGTTCCCCCTTGTCTAAATTCTTCTTCTACAATCTGATTAGGAATCAGATTTTGTCCTATTCCCCTCGTCGATTCTGCTCCGGTTGGCATTCTCGGTGATCCGTTATCAGAATCAGGTAAGGTTGTGATCCCGTTGTGTGTGACAGTTTCTGATATTGAGGGTTCGGGGTTCTGATTTGGGACTGTTGTACAATTGTGTTGTTCAGAGATTTGGATTGCGTTTCCGGTCTACGTTTCGGGATTCTACTTGATTGGGGCTCTACTGTTCAGATTGTATTTCGTATGTTGTTAATTCGAGGTAGGTGGCTTTCGGATTCGGCTAGTGTGTTCAGCCTTGGGGCGTTTCAGATTCCGGGTTTCTGGTTTGCGAATTGTCTCTGTGTTGTGTTTCAGAAATTTGTCTGTTTATTGTTGTTTTAATGCCTACAAACCCCCAAGGTTGTTTTCTACAAATTATGGTCAATTTGAATGTGTTTGAGCCTCTGGTTTGTGTGCAATTCGTTTCTGAAAACTGCACTTTTTGACATGTCCGAACGTCTGTCCGAGCTTAGACGTTCGGACAGACCATGTTTGCGTTCTGTTTCCTGAGTTTTAAACTGTGTCCAAACTTCTGTCCGAGCATTGATGTTCGGACGGGGTGCAAGGACGAGTCCGACTTACAAGTCTCGAATGGTGTCCGAACTTGTAAGTCCGGACAGAAGTTCAGACACACCCTTCTGCTTTCTCTGATTTTTGCCTCAACTTGTGTCTGAACTTTGACATTCAGACACATGTTCGGACATTACACGTATCTGATTTCCAAAAGTGTCCGAACATCCGTCCGAGCTTTGATGTTCGGACATTCGTTTGATTTTGGCTTTTGAGTCTCGACTTGCGTCCAAACTTTGATGTCCAGACACAAGTTCGGACATGGCACTGTTTTCGCCCTAACTTGCTCGTTTGAGCTCCGTTTTGACTTCCGTCTGTGGGGTTAGATTCCCCTTCTAAGCTACCTATATACTTTGTGGTGCCATTGGGGCACATATGCTTATCTGTATTTAAGCTTCTGTTTTGGGACCTAGTTATCTCTGTATCTGAACCGTGGATGGCTGGTTTAGCTATCTCGTAGCACGCTATGTAGGATATCCTTCTGTTTCACGGGTGATGTTCCCCATTCTGTTCACAGTGTTTCTGTTTGTGTTTCCTCGTTCTGTTCACGGGTTATTTCCCATTCTGTCTGTATGATGTGATCAACTAGTGTCCCCTTCTGTTTCTGCTTCCGTTTGTTTTGAACTCTGACTAGTCCTATTGAGTTTGGACTTCTGCTTCTGATTTCTATTATGGAATATGGCTTCCCTTCTATCTACTTCTGATTTGATAACATTCTATAAATTTTTTGAGCATGCTGGTTGATGAAGTTAGTCATCTACTGGGCATAGTTGTTTGCTCATTCCCCTACTTTATCTAACATTGCAGATTGATCAGCGAGGATCACTTTGTTCAGCTTCTGGAGTTTAGCTTTTGGATGTGTTCAGTTCATTTAAGACATTTGTATTTTGACTTGTAGCCTTTGGGCCTCTGATATTAGCTTCCGCTTTTGATTGCGTTGAGGATTTTGCATTAGCATTTGGAATCTTCGACGCCTTGTTATACTTATTTATACAAGTATTTCGTTTTGGGCCTTTACTCTGTTTGTTGCATTCGATAGTTAGAGCCTTGCATTGTTAATTAATAATACGCGGCGTGTAATACCCCTAACTCCTAGACCAGTGTTTGGGGGTGTTATAGGCGCGCCTATACTGGCTACAAGACACCCGACTTCAGGTCCGCCATCCTCTCGATAGGCTGCGCCTGTGCCGACTACCAAACACTCGATTCCTGTTCCAGCTTCTGCGGTTCCTCCAAGCGTTCCAGTCAAACGGCTTACACCAACAGAGGCATTTACCCGTCGGGAAAAAGGGCTATATTATAATTGGAACGAGCGTCACTCTAGGTCATCGTTGCAAGAATCGGCAGTTTTGTGGTTAGTTGGTAGCTCCGATCCTGGGGATGATCCCATGCTCGAGCCCGATTTTGGCATTTTCGCTCGAGAGAACTTTGCACCGCCGCCTTGAGGACAAGAACACTTTCTAAGGGGTGGGAATGTGACGGATAAGCTGGCCCGTTACAAGATTATGTTTAGTTTTATCTTTGTTATTATTTGAGTTAGTAATAAAGAGAGCAGTTTAGATCACTACAAGAAAAACATGTTTTAGCTACCGATAAATTGCTACTATGCATATATTGGTATCTAAATTGGAAAATTGCTACTCATTTTTTATGTTATTAACAAAGTGGTTGCTTTTGTGCTACCTCAAAAACAATGGTAGCTAAACTTTTAGCCAGTAGCTAAATGTCTACCGCCTTACAAGATTGCTACCATCAATAGTAGCTATTTTATCTTTCATTCCGATAGTTTTAGTAAAAGTAATTTTGCTACCAATATCGGTAGCTAAATTAATGAATTGCTACTTCTTGGTTAATGCTAATTCAATCATGGTAGCTATTATGCTACTATTTGAGCAACGGTAGCAAAAAGATTCTAATCAGTAGCTAACTAGCTACTATCTTAAAAGTTGCTACGACCATGTAGATAAGCGAAATTAGGAAATTGCTACTAACACTTGATTATGGTTGCTATAGTGCTACTATTTTGGCTATGATAGCAAATATTTTTAACAAGTAGCTAAATTGCTACTATCTTAAGTTTCAAAATTGCTACCGACTAATAATGCTGATGAAATTTCAGTTGATATTGTGCTAAAATATAAGAAATGATAGCTAATATTCGTAAGCATTAATAAAATTATTATTGTCTTATAACTTAAACGTGTGAATACTACATAATTCAGAATACTAACCTATATTGTTGCTGCCATAGTGGATATATTATCTTCTTATATAAATATTTTTTTTATAGTTTTTTTTTTCAATATAGTACCTTTAGTATATTTACTTCTTACCTTTTAGCTATCGGAATTTTAAATCGAACTTTAAGTAAACCAAAAATTTCTAATTCATGAAAATTAATTAAAACTACATACCACTACAAGAATTTATTTATCATATAAGATATATGTAACATAATATATTTTTAATACTTATAATATTTTTAATTTTCAAAGTATCACACGTATTAATAAATTATAAAATAGAGTCCATGTAATAATAATTTAAACTAGTACATATGTTGGTTAAAATTTACAAAATTAATATAAATTAGTTGTCAAAAAATTTAAATTAGTAAATGTATATTTGTATATAAATTTTAAAATTTGTGCAGTTTTTATACATTTTACTATATAATTTTTTAGTTTACAAAAATCACATAAATTAGTAAAATATAAAAATACAATAAATAATAACAATTTTACTTAGTTGACGTGTTGGTTAAAATTTGCAAAATAAATACAAACTATAAATATAATTTATAAATGTTTAACGTTATTGTAAATGTATATATATGTTTAGTTTTTAATTTTATACAATTTTAAGCCAACATACACTTTTATTTTTATTATTTTGACCGTACAAAATTAATGTTGTAATATTATGTAAATTAAAATATCAACATCTATTTTATTAATTTTACATATCCAAGGTTCGATCATATCTCGACCAAAATTTTGATTTATATTTACAATACCAAACATTCAATATATACATGTATGTATATAAGTTGTGAATAACTATCATGGCCCAATGGTTAAGGTAATAGCTATCCTGCCCACACGTCGCAGGATCGATTCTTGATGTGTGCACATTTTAAGTGCACTAGTCTGAATTAAACCACTAAAGTTGGTATCTAAAAAGAATTTATGCTACTGAATTTATTGGTAGCAAACAAAGTAAAGCTACCACACATAATCAGTAGTACAATTGCTACCATAAGAAAGAGCAGTGGCGGTAGCCCGTTCTATTTGGCTACCAATTTCACTATACCAATTGCGTCGGTAGCAAAATAGCCTTTTTCTTGTAGTGGATATTATTTAGATACTGTTTAGATATTTATCTATTTACATTAATTAGATAGATTTGTTAGACTATTATATAAGGGGAGGGTTGTAACCAGAATAGATATCAATTGATAGAGTTATTTCATTCTTATCTACCTTTCTCTATTGCTTAACTCTATATTTCTCACTATCTATCTCACTCTAATTTCATGTTTGTATTTTTGTTCCTATCCCTCTGCCGGATCCCCCATGTCCGGCTTCCTCATTTGGCTGGCACAGAAACACTATTCATAACATTAACATTTTTGAACGAAAACACTATTTGTCAATAATTATATTACACCTCTGAGTACAAAAACATATAACACTTCTGTTATAAAGCCATTGATATTGGGTTTTCTTTGGCGTCTAAACTAGGGGCACAAAGATTGAGGATTCACTCAGATTGTCTCTCAAATATTAATTTTCTTAATGGTAGAGGAGACTTAGCGTTACAAACCCGGACTGCTCTCCAGGATATACTTGAAAATGCTAGACTAAATTTTCATGTTAATTGGAATTATAATGTTGACTGCTATATCTTAGCCAATCTAGGTTGAAGGGGTAGTCAAGTGGGGTTAATGGACTAATAACATTCCTAGTTGTATTTTATTCCTACTCATTTATTATATATGCTTCTCTTCTTCGAAAAAAACATATGACACTTCTGTTAACAAAGAACATTCTTCCCAACATTTGTATAACACTTCTTAAAAAAACGCATAAGAATTCAATTTCATACATATGCAATCCTCATCTCCTAAAACAATTAACAAAAACGATTTTCTACATCATAGCCTCTCATGACGGATTAACGATGATCAATCATTTCACAAGTATTTGATAAGTTGACTTTTTTATAACCTTTCTTTCTTAAAAGTTATTAGAACATAAATAAACATAAGAAATTAAATTAAATAAAATTTATGAAAATTGGTAAAAAAAAACTAGTACAGATTATAATAATATATAACCATTATATATATAAATAAAGATTTTCAATATTCAAAGGACAATTGTTATTATTTTTACATTTTGCTCTTCATTGTTCTTCTTCAGTAAAACTTCTATTATTTGGAATGGAAGAATGGGAAAAACTAAGTAGAAATTAGTAAATTCTTAGAAGATTCAATCCAAAGACCGCAAATGAAACATAATACAAGTGAGCGGCTAAATCACTTCAAGATTTCACTAATAAGTTTTGAAAGCTAGAGCATATTTCCCCTCTTTAAATATAATGTATAATAGGTATAATTCCTATGAAGTCAATCATGTTACTTGATTTTTGGATAAAGTTCATTACTGAAAATGAATTATGATCGGTGAAACAAAAAATATATAGAAAAAGGCTATTCTTTAAATTATATAATAATTATGGTTCTTTTAGTCTTAAATATTTTAAGTACTTTCAATTATATGGTTGTTTATTTTTTATCAATTTTGCATCATATTTTATATAATTTCTTAAGAATTTCAGTCACTTTTAGTAGGCTTTATGATTTTATAACGCTTAGCGTTATATTTTCATAGACATTTTATAATGGTTTGAAGAAAATTTACTTTTTAAAGAAAGAAGCGTGATTATTTTGTAAAAGTCACCCATTCTCTTTTATATCTGGCAAACATCGAGAGATGCGCGACATTCAATATCTTGTTTCTTACTCCCTCCGTCCTGAATTGACCGTCCTGTTTACTATTTGGACATGTCGTTTGACTTCAATTTTTAACATATAAGATAAATTAATTTTGAATATTTAAGTTTTGCATATGAATCCTTACATGATAAACTATATGTTACAAAATTTAGTTTTATAAAATTATTTTATCTTATATGCTTAATATTGAAGTGGAAAAACGTGCCATAAAGCAAACAGGACGGTCAATTCAGGACGGAGGGAGTATTTTATAATGAAACAGGTGCTGATATTTGTATTATTAGATTAGGGTGAAGACTGGAGAGTGTATTATCCTAAATATAATATTTAAGGATATCTACAAAATTAGCTAAAACTAAATATTGCTAAGCCGTGGCAGAACTTATATCTGTGACCGTGGTGTAGATCGTCTGGCTTCGATCAAGATTTCTGACACAAAATAAATTTATTATCATCTTGATTTAATCAACAAAGTCGTTGTAGTATAGTGGTGAGTATTCCCGCCTGTCACGCGGGTGACCCGGGTTCGATCCCCGGCAACGGCGTTTATTTTATCGCGCTTTCCCTTTTACAAGAGAATATAAGAAATGTCTAAACGCTCCCATCAGCAAAGTCGTTGTAGTATAGTGGTGAGTATTCCCGCCTGTCACGCGGGTGACCCGGGTTCGATCCCCGGCAACGGCGTTTTTTATTTTCCACGCTTTTGTTTTTGAACAAATACAAACCGCCCAATTTAGTTGACACAAGCACCAGTGGTCTAGTGGTAGAATAGTACCCTGCCACGGTACAGACCCGGGTTCGATTCCCGGCTGGTGCAATTCATTTTTGGTGTTCTTGAATTTCACTCTTTCATCGTTTCCGCATGACAGATTTCTGGTGAAGTCTGCTTTTGTAATGTGTAAAAAGGTAGTCAGACAGTAGAATGGACTAGTGGAGCGACGCTTTTGCACTCGTTATTGTATTCCTAAAACAATTATTCCTATGGGATCTTTCTAAAATTCAATAATAGTACTTTGGGGCAAAATGTGTTGAAATTTTAAATATTGACCATGATTTTATCAAAAAGAAATGTTGACCATGATTTTATCAAAAAGAAATGTTGACCATGACTGGGTTTATCTACTCACCCTCAAAATTTTAGTTCCAGTTATACAACAAAAAAATGAAAGGGTTAAGTATTTTGTAGTAGTTAAAGAAGTGGCTCAATAATATTAAAATAACAATACGTTTTTTCTTCTTCCCAATTTTCACTTTTATATGCATGTATTTATATATATATATACTGCTTTTCCTTCTAAATTACATTTTTTTCAATTTTTTATATATGTTTACACATGTATATATTAATATCTTCTTATTTAGATTTTTTTTTTCTCTTTTGCTCTCTCTTTTTTTTATTTTAAGTTAAAAAAAACTCCAACCATTTAACATCTATTAAAACATCACTGTTTTATTTCTAAAAATTTCCCAATTTCTTTGTCGTTATTTTTATTTTTACTAAACCATGTACTACCGCCAGATTTAAGGCACTCCGTTCAGATCTTGGAATGACTTAAACGATGTGAGAAGGTTGTATTTCCCCTTGCTGTGAAAATTAGTAAGGATAGTGTGCTAGTAGTTAGAGTTGATATGTTTGTCCGTAGGGATGAGCATTCAATTTGGATATTTTGGATTTATCTGAAAACTGAAGTAACCATTTTTTTTTATTTTAACCGAATTTTCTAAATGAATTTGAAATTTTGGTTAACAGAATTATCCAAATTATAATTTGGTTTGGATTTTGGTTTTGACTTTGTCTAATTTGGTTAACCGAATTATCCAATTTTTTTAGAAAAAGAATATTCTCATTTCTAATTATAGTCATTAGTGACAAATAGTGAAACACAAACCCTAAATTTTAGTTAGTTGAAATCCAAACTAGCTAAAATTTGGATTTCAGTTCGGATTCAATTTTTCACTCAAAAAAATTGCTGTTTTTGGATAATTTGGAAAATGGTTAATTTGGTTTTGGTCTTAATTTGGATAAATTGGTTTTTAACCGAAATAGCCGATATCAAATAATTTTTTACAATTTGGATTTCGGTTAACCGAATTATCCAAATGCTCACCCCTATTTGTTTGTGTAAATAGACTATATCTGTTGCATGCTACTTCAGTTTGTTTTTAGCACCTTCCACACATGCCAGTAATCCTTTGTTTACCCAACCCCTGTGATTTAATCCTGACCGTCAAAATTTGAAATCCACAGAATCCCACCTGAAACCGACTTTCATGCCCATCTCACACACTCAACCTTCTTTACAAAATCACAAACCCAACACACCACCCTCTCACCTTCACCAATCATCCATTTCCCTCGAAAACTCCACACTATAAAACTTTCAAACCCTTGTACCCATGGCTTCTTCCCACGATGAAATCAAGATCAATGGTGCAAAAGTCTCAGCCGCACTTCTCCAAGATCACGACAAGTTGAAACAATTCTTCAACCAACTAAAGGAGAAGTCAACCCACCAATCTGCCTTGACTACTCCTTCATCCACCTCCACATACAACACCACCATATCTCAACCCGAATTTGATCAAACCTTCATTACCAAAACATTTTCCATGCAAATGTTCCTTTCACCTTCATCAACTGCTGACACTGATCATGGGCACCGATACTGAAAACACCTCATTGAAGACTTCACCAGGTAACCAAACCACCGTCACCTCACCTCCAACCATCATTGTCTCCCACCGTGCTAAAAACCCTAATACTACCCAAGACACTATCACAACCTCAAACCCTAGCCCCAACACTGGAAAACCCATCAACCCTTGAAACCCAAATCCTCCACTCATGAATTATCGCCATCTCCTGAAACTTCTCCAAAAACAAAAGTTCCAAGATGAAAACCTCCAACCCGTGAATACCCCGCTACCAAGCGCATACTTCACTAGGGCTGAGCATTCGGTTCTGTTCGGTTAACCGAAAACCGATTTACAAAAACCGTTCAGTTTTCGGTTAATTCGGTTATAACCGAATTAACCAATTTTCTCATGAAAAACCGAAATAACCGAAACCGAATTAACAAAAATAACCAATTTTTTATGGACTTAGAACCAATAACCGAACCGTAACCGAAAAAATGGCGACCGAAGATTATTTTTCGGTTTTTGGTTAACCGAAAGCTGAAATAAAAAACCGAAACCGAAAGTCTTGAAAAACCAAAAATCTGGTAAAAAAACCAAAATAAAAACTGTCCAATGTTCAAAAAACTTGTAATGAGCCTAGTTTTCTACAGCAGATCAAACATACATCCCTAACGGCCAACACACATTACCCAACATAAAAAATACACGGCCAAATCCGATCACAATTCACACATACACTTTCCACCAACATCTAATCAAACACAATAGTAATTAGTAACTAAAAAGTCTTCATATCATAACATTTTTTGATGTTGTCAAATGCACTTGTAACAACCAGCAACCACTGCCTTAGCCAACCAGTAACCACAACCTGAAATACCAACACAAACATGCATCAAGTGAGCAATGATTAAAGTAGGAGTGATAAAAAAGATTACAAATAAGAATAAACAAACAAAGAAGATAGTAAGTGTTGTGGTATGTAAATAACTCCAAATCATATACTGACAAGAAGATTCGAAGAGAAATACATCTAAGTGTAAAGAACTTCAAATCTGGTAAACCATCTGAAAACACAAATGTATACTTTGGTCTCCATGAAAACCATGACCAATACAGAATAGAAAACCACATACATAAAGCCAATAAAAATATAGATTGATACGGGCAGTTTGATTCATGAACGTATACCTGAAAGTTTACTCCATCATGGGCAGAATCCAAGGAACTTAAGTCACTACTAGAACCTGCCAGCATACAGATAAATAATCAAGCTAACAATAAAGAAACAGAGCTCACAACTACTAGAGTTAAAGGGAATGAAATGATAAGAACAAACCTTCGACAACAAAAAGATTGATAGAAATATAATATGTAGCAAATATGAACTTAGATTGTAATATCTGAAAGGACTCCACATAACCTAACATAAGATGCCTTCGATTATTAGAGCTAATGATTGCTACAAGTTTTTCCTAATTTTTTGCTATCACTGTTCCAAAATAGAACTATCAAACTGAAGTATTATTCAACAGTAATGTTCAGCACACAACAGTAATCAAAACAGTAGTAAAGAACTATCAAACTGAAGTATTATTCAATAGTAATGTTCAACACACAGCAGTAATCAAAACAACAGTAAAGAACTATCAAACTGAAGTATTATTCAACAATAATGTTCAGCACACAACAGTAAAGAACTATCAAACTGAAGTAATATTCAACAGTAATGTTCAGCACACAGCAATAATCAAAACAACAGTAAAGAACTATCAAACTGAAGTAATATTCGAACAACAATAACATTTCTACAGTAATCAAAACAACAGTGATAAGAACTATCAAACTAAAGTAATATTCAAACAGCAATAATCAAAACAAGACAACAATAATATTTCAGTATACAGTAGTAATATTCAGCAGATGAACATGAGAGAATGGCAAAGCACATCTGAAAATTTACATCAATTCATTAAAAGTATTCTTACATATATTCATTGCTTGTTCAAGCATCAGTCATATCAACATCATTATTCTTTCCCAACACCGTTGATGTAATAGAACATTTAGCCATTTCTGAAACAAAAGAAGATAGTAACAAATAAACCTCTATGTATAACAAATTTTCATAGTTAACTCATAAACCATAACAAACCAAGTTAATTACAATATATATATACCTCTTGCCAATTCGTGGATATCTTCTTCACCTTCTTCTACCCCAATCAAGTCAAATTTTTTCCTTATCCAATTTTGTCCACAAATGAGGGTTTTAACCATCTTTGGAGTTAAAGAACTCCTGAAGTCATCTAGCACTCTCCCTGCGGTGCTAAATGCAGATTCGGATACAACAGTGGATATAGGAACAGCCAACACATCACAGGCCATCTCACTTAGAACTAGGTATTGCTCACTGTTTACCTTCCACCATTTCAAAACATCCAAATCACCCTTGTATGGCTCCTCTTTCAAATACCTTTCCAAATCTGACAAGTTTTCATTGGTTCCCATCAAGGTCTCCCATTTCTTCTTCCTCTTACTAACAACTGCTCTCCCCCCTCCTTGAGATTCACAACTAGAAGCACTACTCATTTTGAGACTAGTAGCTTCATTGTTTCTTGTGCTAGCTGGTTTCAGCTTTGCCTCGTACTAATCAAACATTTCAAACAAAGATTCTTTCACATGGTTGCACAACTTTCTCCCCCTTTCCACATCTGATTCATAAGTGTCAGTGATCATAAACTCAACATAATTGAGCCTAGACTTCGGGTCCAATATACATGAGATGTAGATGAGCATGTTCATCTTTTCAATATCACCCCAATATTTCTCATATTTCTCTTTCATCTGGACAGCCATGGATTTGAAAAGAAGGTCGTCGCTTTGACACCATTCTTCTAATGTCTCAACTATCAGATAGATTTCATCAAAAAACATGTTGGAAGTGACATACAATGACCCTGAGACTTTCTTAGTAACATCGAATAATTTTTCCAAAAATGTGATCAACTTTCTCGCGGTGATCCAATAATCTTCTACTAGGAAACCACAACCCAAATCCAATAATTCATCAGTGAAGCGGCGGTCTTCTTCCGCATAAATCTCAAAAGCCTTTTCAAGCTTCTCAGCTACCATCAACATCAAATAGGTGGAGTTCCACCTAGTAGAAACATCAAGGGTCAATTGTGCCTTGCTTTGAATCTTGGCTCTTTCAACACATTGCTTAAATGTTGCAAGCCTTTGAGGAGACTTCTTGATATGCTTCACTGCAAATCTGATCTTCTTCACAGCATCCTAGGCTTCCGGTTGTTTAATCCCATCAACAATAAGATTTATGATATGAGCTACACATCTCATGTGCAGCCACTTACAATAACACACTATTCTTCCAGTTTTTGATTTTTCTCTTCAAATATTCTATCGCGGTGTCATTTGCACTGGCATTGTCAACTGTAACTGTGAAGACTTTGTACATGCCCCACTCTAACAGCCAATTCTTCACCGCCTTACCAATATCCTCTCCCTTATGGCTTGTGATTGTAGAAAATTTCAGAATCTTCTTATGCAACACCCATTCCTTGTCTATGTAATGGGCCATCAGTGACATGTAACTCATATTCTGAACTGATGTCCATGTATCTGTGGTGAGGCTAACCCTTTGCCGGTTCATTTTCAAAAATTGTTTCAGCACTTCTTTCTCATCCAAAAACTGCTGAAATATGTCCCTAGCTATTGTGAACCTTGATGGAAGTCTAAATCTTGGGTTTAGAATAGAGATAAAGTGTCTAAACCCCTCTTTCTCAACAAACTTGAATGGTAGCTCATCCACCACAATCATGTAAGCCAACGCTTTCCTCACAACATTCTCATCATACTTATAAATCTGCATTCCTCCTTGTCCTCCTACACCGCCACCAGCATTTAAAATCAGCTCTGTTTGTGAGGATTTAGCATTTGCACGTTGTTGGCAAGACACGGCATGTGCTCTCAAAGAACTGGTGCCATTTGTCTTACTTCCACATGAGAGAAGCTTATTACAGTTGTTGCACTTAGCCTTAGGATCTCCGTTTTTATCCACAACCTTCTTGAAAGACAACCACACACTTGATCTGGGTGCCATTGGTTTTCTTTTCTTTACATGGTTTATTATCCTAGTATATTGATCCCCTGTTAGCTGAGTTGGTGGTGGTATACTTTGTTCCTCAGTAGGAGAGGCCACAGATTCATGTAGAGGTTGACTAGCAGAAGTAGAATCCATCTTCCACACTTACAGTCAAAGTTTAATCAAATATAAAAATAGAAACATAACAGTTATAATCTATGCAGATAACAGCACAACAGACAAAAACGGGAATAAAGACAGCAAAAACTTTAAATGTAGTATCATTTTCAACCCATACATGAATACTTATGAGCTGTTATAAACCGAATTAACCGAACTGAATGCTCAGCCCTATAGTTCACTCCCGCTCTAAGGTAACTCACTCTGTTGTTCAGGAAGTCTCTGATCACTCCGAGACTAATGAATCAACTTCAGAAGCGAAGATGCAACCAAGGTAGTCCAGTCAAGTTTCTAGCCATGAAAACACTTTCATTGGCACTATGTCAACTCATCAAAGAGATGTCCTCACCCTACATAAACTGGTGGAATAAGGTAAATGACTGCAAAGATTGACATATTTTCAAACATGTGCATGGTAACTAACTCAGCCTCTTCTAGTAACTTAATTAAGGGAAAGTCCTAGACATTGAGTGGGTTCACGAACAAGGGCTTCAAAAACTGATAGAAACCCAATATTTCCAATGATGTACTCATTTGTTCACTGAACCAAGTGAGTGGTACAAAAATGAGTCAATTAAGTTTCATTAGGGGTTGATCATCCACAATGGAACAACCCAGTCCTTTGTCAATTCTAGGTCTGCTTGCTTTGACACACAATCTCTTGCCATTTTACTTGTTGTTCCCTATGCAGGAATTGTTTTTTTTATGATAAGGGGGCTTCCCCTGTGATTTCTTAAGTCACCTCAAAAGATATATAAAAATTTTTTCACTCCAAGAAAACGTTGGCTCTCCAATTCCCCATTTTTACTCACCCTTTAATGTATTAACGTTTTCACATCTTAGTCATAAAGTGTCTTATCCCACGCAAAGAGGGTAATTAGGTTGTTAATTCCATGGATCTCTCTTTGATGTACTGAGTCTTGAATCACCACAAAATAAAACTCCCTCCGCTTATGATTAATCACATGGCACACTCAATTGATACCACTCAAAGAGTATTTCTCAGAGGCTTTGGATGACATGAGCACAAATCAAAAGTTTAAATACCGCCTGACCACTCTTGATAAAAGCCGGCTACTACCCCCAATAGCACTTGCTCCAACTGCTGCACTAGTCACCCTTGTACCCACCATAATTGAAGAAACAAGACGTGTAAACATTGAGGATTGACTCTCAACATTCAACAAGGCTCGGGGGTAAATGACAGATCAAGTCATTACACTAATCAACTATGTCAACCAGAATGAGAATAATCCCCCAGACTCAATTGTATATGGTTTCAAGCTTGAGTTAGGAAAAAGCAATTGTAGACACCAACAATTCTCAACCCATAAAGCAAAATATAGAAAATAAGTAAAATGAAAAAAGGACGTTGTCTTTCTATCTCAAAAAGAGTTAATGTGCGTGCCAAGATGAAGCCACCATTTTACCTTAAAATTTTCATATCGATTTCAAACATTTGAGGAAAAACTTTATTCCTTGAAAATGAATTTTCAATAATAAAATGATTTTAAATCGCCAATATGACGGGCCCTTTTATTTATTTATTTATTTATTTAGTTTATTTTTCATTTTGTATTATTTTTATTATTTCTTTTTTTGGACGATGGCGAAGGGACAAAAGGGGCATTTTTCATTAAAAAATATTTTAGTTTTACTGCATGCGTGTTTTCAATTTACAATGTTAGCATTTTTTGTAAAATATTTTAGAATATGCTTCAACTTATATTTTAGTTTTGTAATTTTCATATCAAGTTTGGTTAATGGCTTGGTTGGTTAGTGAATGTTGGAAGTATGGGGGAGGGTCGATTCCAACATGAGGAAAACTAACTAATTCACGATCTCGAATTAGATGCAATCATCGTTGCGCTAAAAGTATAGCGACATTATTATATGGTGTAGCAATCACCATATACACGAATCATAAGAGCCTCTAACATATTTACACCCAAATAAAGTTGAACATAAGACAAAGATGTCGGGTTGAGTTATGAGGAAGGTAGAGCTAACATAGTAGCGGATGTCATGATAACAAATACCTAATGGACACGGACATTGTACGCAAGAAAACGACCATTATATGCAGGCCGTTATACATAAACATATCCACGGAGAGAGACAAGTGGAAGAAGCACTAAGTACCAAACCATAGCTCAATATTACCGGTTGCAACAAGACACAAGATTTAAGGGCCAAACATCATCAGAACATTACCAACATGTATTAACTCATCTTGGGCCGCAAAACTCAGGAGTAATAGCCCAGTCAAGGTGGCAATGTGTCGAGTTCAAAATCCAGCATTATGGACATTGAGGAGCTGAAATTTCAGGAACCGGTGGTTATGCCCCAGTTTTTTCCTTTAATTCTTATTCGCAAAGGGAGATTGATAATACTCTGATCATATATTAGTTAGCATGTGATATTATTCTGAAGTTTAGTATTAATTGTGAGCAAGAAGGGTTACTCTTGTCTTTTCCTTGTTTATTTATTTATTTATTAGGTAAGGAATTGATTTCTAATTATTTTATTTCTTTTCCCTCCTCCTTCCTCGACAGTTTTGTCGTTCTCCATTCCACTTTGCTTCTCTCTCAACTTCTCCCTTTGTTCCATCCTCTTCTCTTCTTCATTCTATAATAATTGCTGGAGTTATGCGTGTGGATTTTGTTCGAGTGTCAGTCGATCGTCAGGTTTGGGTTGTGGATTTTAGTTTTGTTCTTCGTTGGGTTCCTTCTCTCCCTTTTCTGATTTTGACTCCGATTGTTCAGTTCGAAGGTCTGTTGTTCGAGTGAAGATTCGAGGAGAGTGTTTCGTAGAGTCCGCAGAGATTGCTTTGCTTCGGATGTGAGGTAGGTAGTGGATGGATTCAGTTGTGTGTGTGTTCACCCACGGGGATTTCCAGTTTTGTATGTTTTCCATATATGTTTATATGCTTCTCTGATTCGTGATGCTTCTGATCTGTTTTTAAGTTGCGTTTTCGATGCGTTAAAACCCCATGGAAATTGTGTTTCGAATTGCTATTTTGGTTATGAAACATTAGTTATGGAGAATTGTGGAGATAATTTGGTTCATGTTCGACATTGAGTTCAGCAGTTTTCCCAGTGTCCGGACTTGCGTCCGGACATGTATGTCCGAACGTGGCTTCGGACGCCTCTGGTTTGCTTTGCTCTGTGTGTTGTCTGAACTTCCGTCCGGACATGCATGTCCAAACGAGGCGCAAGGACGATCTCTGGGTTTGCAGTTCAACTTGTGTCCGACCTTGCAAGCCCAGACACAAGTCTGAACACCCTCGTATGTATTTCTCGGACTTTTTCCGGGCATGTAAGTCCGGACATATGTCCGGACGTTTGCTGGTTTCTGTCCTCGGCGTGTGTCTAGACATGCAAGGTCGGACGCATGTCCGGACACGTGGCTGTTTTCGCGTAACTTCTTCGTCTATGCTCCATTTTGATTGCTGTTTTCGGCGTTGTGTTCCTCTAAGTGTGTACTATCTGTTTTGATGTGTTTTGGCTTATGGTTATGAGCATTTACATTTTGAAAGTCTTCGTTAAGTTCTGACCTTTGTCATGCTCTAAAAGAGCGTTTGAGCTTCTGTTTTCTGTATGGCTTTTGTATCTGTTAGTTGGTATACAACTTCTGCTATGTTAAGACTTCTGATCTGTTTGATAAGCCTCTGTCTTCTGTTCTGTTCCGTTAAAGGGTTCTGCTCTGTTTTGTAAAGCTTCTGTTTTGGGACCTAGATGTTTAGCTTTTGAGCCTTGGATAGTCGGGTCGGGCTGTCCCGTAGCATGCTGCACAAAAATTTCTTCTGTTTTGTTCCTCGTGTTCCCTTTTATTATGTCTCTCATGGTCCCTTGGATGTTTAGTGACCAACGGGTCCATAGCTATCTCTACAGCTTTTGTGTGGGATCTTCGGATCCATAGGGCCATGGCGTTGCCCTTATGATATGTCAGCTGGTGTCTAGGGTCCCACATCTGTTTTGTTAAGTGTTTTGTTCTGAACTTCTTTGTCCGTTGTCTGCTCTGCTCTGGTTTAAGACTACTGTCCGTTTGCTCAGCTTCTGTCTCTCTTCTGATTTGATAAGTCTCTGATCTATCTTTGATCTACTTCTCTTCTTATTTGATAATGTTTCGTCTTCTGTCTGTTTTCTGCTTCGAACTCTGATCTGTTTTGTTAAGCTTACGTATATGTACGTATATGTTCAGTATAACTATTTTGAGCATGCCCAGCTGATGAAGTCTGCTGCTTACTGAGCTGTGGTTTGCTCACCCCTATTATATTAACATCTTGCAGGTTTAAGCTTCCGTTGGAGTTTCTACTTTGGCTTTCAGTTTTTCTCTTCGTTTTGTGTTTGTAACTTTAGGCGTGAGGCCTCTGTATTTAATCTTTGATATGTATTAGTTTCGCTTCCGCTCTGTAATGGATGTTCAAGCTTTGGAATAGATGTATTCAGTCAATAAAAGTGTATTTTTTTCCGTTTTAGGATTCGTGAGAGTAGCCTTGCGTGTCTTAGGTAGTAAGCGCGCGGCATGTAACAATCTCTCAACCATGGTGGTTTTGGGGTCGTTACACCGACTCTCTCAATGGGACAAATGACCTCACTTTTGTAAGAGCATAAGTTTTTAGCTATTATTCACGTTTTCTGATATGAATTCCCTTGCATTTGAAAGAAAGCTTCGTGTTGTAACTAGAGAAAGAAGTTTCTACCGCATTTGTTAGTTTTGTTCTTAGTTTTTTATGGTTAGACTCAATCTAGGGCGCTCCTAGACTTACCACGTTTTCCAAAGAGCTGATTAGAGAATTGTTAGAGTTAGTGTGTGAGTTCCTGTTAAGTAAAATCATTCTACTTAATAGGCAGTGTAAGTTCTTTATTTTGAACACTTTCAATAAAAAGAGTTTATTGTGTACTTAGTATTCATTGAGTGCTTCCACTATTCATGTACTTTACAAGGAGTTGTAGTTGGGAATTAATTGTTTCTTTCTCTTTGAG